>JAQZBX010062883.1:0-16798 GCA_029593785.1 Cabassous unicinctus
TTCCCTTGCTGTGTTCAGTATTCTCTTTTTGTCTTAAGCATTGGACAATTTGATAAGTATATGTCTTGGTGCAGGCCATTTAGGATTTATACTGTTTGGTGTGTGCTGTGCTTTCTTGACCCTTCAATAGGGTTGGGAAGTTTTCAGCCATCATTTTCCCCAACACTCCTTATGCCCACTTTCCCTTCTCTTCTCCATCTGGGATGCCTATAATGCATATGTTTGTGCATTTCATGTTGTTATTCAAATCCCGAAGTCCCTGCTGGATTTTTCTAAACTTTCTGTGATCCAAATCTTCTTCAAAGTTGAAACAAACAAAATAGCTGAATATAATTAACAGGAAAGTGATATAATAATGATAGTATTAAAATAATTGATAAAATACAACATTTTTTAAAATTTTGAAATAATTAAAAAATACAAATTTAAAAATTAAAGAAAATTTTGACATTGTGTTTTTCATCACTGTAAGATCTGTTTCTTGTATGTACAGAGACATTTCATTCTGTTTATTCTCCCAGTGTCTTATTTTTTCATTTTGTCTTCAAAGAAGCTTTAGATTACAAAAAAGTCTCATAAAGAATATAGGTAATTCTTTTATACCCAACGTCCTACCCCTTTTGCCCTTTCTCCTATGAATAACATTTTACATGTGAATGTTACTTTTGTTAAAATTGATGTACAAATATTGAAAAATTCCTACTAATCATGGTCAGTGATTGACATTATACTTTACATTTTGGACTATATTCTTTTAAAGATTTTAATGAAGTTTAACATTTTCTCTATCCATCATTGCAAGGTCATGTGGAACAACTAAACTGTGCCAAAAATTCCCCATGTTCCATCTATTTTATTCCTCCCTCCCTCTCCCCTTGGGACCCATTGGAACCATCAAGATTAACTTATTGAATGACAGGATTCATACCTACTTCAACAACATTGAGATCTTGACATACTGGCCTGTCCTCCTCTATTAGTCACTGCCTATGCTCTCAAGAGACTACTGCCTCTCTATTTGCGATCAGAGCTGGACTCCCCACGATGAGATTTCCACACTTTCCCAGTCATTATGTGAGTCTCCAGTCACTGATAGAACACACTATGACAAGATAAACACTATGCACTTCCTCGAAGCCTGCCCCAAGTGCACCCTGTCCTGCATAACCCCACATCCAACACCAAAATTCAGTAACCCTCCCCTGCCATATTTGCCAAAAGAACATTCCCAATGTTACAGTGTTAAGCACATACCCATAAATCCCCATGGCTCACCTACTCTTTCCTCAAACCTCTCGCTAGTTCCCTGGACAGTCCAAACCAGCCTCCCCTCCCTACTCCCCTCACAGACCAGCACCACCCAGTCCAATAGCATCACTGCTACACTTTTATGCACAACTACTCCTTTCCAACTTATCACAAGTTTCGCCCATAGGGCATTGACTTACAAATTTCTCCCTTTTTGTCTCCTGTAAACCTGTCTTCCAGACTCTAACTCTGTGAATCTGCCCAATTTGCTTACTTCATATCCATGAGGTCATGTAATATTTGTCCTTCAGTGCCTGACTTACTTCACTCAACTTAAGGTCTTCAAGCATATATAATAATTTTTTTATATATGCTGAATATAAGGCCTTTTTTGGATAAGTGGTTCCCAAATATTTTCTCCCTTTAAGTAGGCTGTCTTTTTCCTTTCTTGACTTTCTTGACTTATGCAAGTATCTATATCAGAGCTCTCAATTCGGTTCCTTTGGTCAGTATGTGTAACCTTTTGCCAATACCAGGCAGTTTTGACCACTGTAGCTTTATGGTATACTTTAAAATCAGGTAGGATGTTTCCTCCAACTTCATTTTTTCTTTTTCAATGTGTATTTGGCTTTTCAAGGGCCCTTGCTCTCCAAGTAAACTTCATAATTAACTTTTACAATTCAGTAAAAAAGTTGTAGCTTTTATTGGGATTGCATAAATCTGTAAATCAATTTGTGTATGACAGACATTTTAATGATGCCTAGTCTTCCAACCCATGAACATGAAATATTCTTCCATTTATTTAGGGTTTTATTAATTTGTTTAACAATTTTGTGTAATTTTTTGTGTACAAGTTCTTTACATATTTAGTTAACTTTATTTTTACTTACTTGATTACTTTAGTTGCTATTGTAAATGGAGATTTTTCTTGAGTCCCTCCTCAGTTTGCTTATTATTGGTGTACAGAAATGCTGGGTTTTGTTCATTGAGCTTATATACTGTCACAATTCTGAATTCATTTATCAGCCCTGAAAGGTCTGCTGTAGATTTTTCAGGGCTTTCTTTGTATAGTATCATGCCATCTGAAATTTGTGAAAGTTTTACTTCTTTCCAATTTGGATGCCTTTTATAACATTTTTTTGCCTAAGTGTTCAAGCATGTACTTCTAATACAATGTTAAATAAGAACGGTGATAGTGGGCATTCTTGTCTTCCTTCAGATATTAGAAGGAAAGCCTTTTGAATTTCATCATTGAATACGATGTTATCTCTGGGAATTTCCTATTGAGGAAAAATCATACAGAGGGAGAATCCTTCTATTCCTATCTTTTGAAGTGTTTTTATGAAGAAAGGATGCTGTATTGTGTCAAATGCTTTTCATAATTCAATAGAGATGATCTTGTGATTTTTTTCTTTTGGTAGGTAAATGTGGTATATTATATCAATTGATTTTCTTATGTTGAACCATCATTGCATACCAGGGATGAAGCCACTTGTTTATGGTGTATGATTCATTTGATGTACTGTTGAAAATATTAGCAAATATTTTTCTGAGGCTTTTAGCATCCAGGTTCATTAGAGAGATTGGTCTGTAGTTTTCATTTCTTTTGGCTTCTTTATGTGGCTTTGATCTTTGGGTGAGTTTGGCATCACAGAATGTGTTAGACATTGTTGCTTCCACTTTTAAAGAGTTTAAGCAGGACTGTTTCCAGTTCTTTCTGAAAGACTTCAGTTTTAAATCCATCTTCCTGGGTTTTTGTTAGTTGTGAGGTTTTTGATGACTAATTCAATCTCATTATTTGAAATTGGTATGTTGAGTTCCTCAAATTCTTCTTTCATAAAGGTAGACTGTGTGTTTCTAGAAATTTGTCCATATCACCTAATTTATCCATCTTGTTGGCACATGATTTTTCAAAGTATCTTCTTTTAATACTCTATTTCTGTGGGATCAGTGGTGATATCCCCTTCATCATTATTTTTATTTTATGTGTTTGCATCTTTTCTTTTTCACTTTGTTTGTCTAGCTAAGGGTTTATCACCTTTATTAATCTTCTTAACCCAGATTTTGGTTTTGTTAATACTTTCTACAACTTTTTTTAAATTCTCAATTTCACTTAGCTGTAGACTAATCTTCATTATTTCCTTCTTTCTTCTAGCTTTGGGATTAGTTTGTTGTTCTTTTCATAGTTCCTCCAGGTGTGTGTTTGGTCTCTGATTTTAGTTCTTTCTTTTTTATAATATAGGCATTTTTTAGCTATAAATTTCCCTCTCAACACTGCTTTTGCTAGATTCCCTATGTTTTGATTTGTTGTGTTCTCATTTTCATTCATTTCAAGGTAGTTTCTGAATTCTTTTGCAATTTCCTCCTTGACCTACTAATTATCTAAGCAGGTGTTGTTTAACTTCCATATGTTTGGGTCTATTCTGCTTTTCTCTCTCTTATTAATTTCTAGTTTCATTCCATTGTATTCAGAGATGTTACTTTGTATTATTTCAAGCTTCCCAAATTCATTGAGACTTGTTCTTTGACCTAGCATGTGGTCTATCCTGGATAATGTGCCATATGTGCTCTAAAAGAAATCATATCCTGCTGTATTTGTAATCTTCTGTGTATGTCTATTAAGTCTAGATACATTAAGGTATTATTCAAGGTGTTTGTTTCCTATTGATCCTCTTTTGAGATGTTCTGTCTAATGGCAATAATGGTGTATTAAAGTCCTCCACTATGATTGGAGAGGCATCTCTTTCTGCATTTAGTTTTTCCTATATTTGCCTCATGTATTTTGGGACACACTTGTTAGGTGCATCAATGTTTATTCTTGTTCTTTCTTCTTGATACATTACAGTTTTATTAACATTTAGTGTCCTTCTTTGTCTCTTACATTAGTTTTATTTTTAAATTATATTTTGTTCCATATTAGTATAGCCATATTTGGTTATTGCTTGCTTGTAAAATCATTTTCCGGCCATTCACTTGTAACCTCCTTGTGTCCCTGGGTCTAAGGTGAAATTCTTGTAGACAGTGTATAGATATGTCACATTTCCTCATCCATTCTGACAATCTGGGTCTTTTGATTGGAGAGTATAATTGATTAACATCTATGTTATTACTGTCAAGGCAGTACTTACATTAGCCATATATTCTTTAGGTTTGTATATGTCATATTTTTTTATTTCTCTTTTTTAATCATTTTAGTTATTCTTTATTTCTATTTTTTTAGTTTTAAAAGATACTTAGGTTACATAAATGTTACACAAAAGAAATAGGGATTCCCATATGCCCTACTCCCCATACCTACCATACCCTTTCACATGAACAGCCTTCATTAATGTGTCACATTCATTGCAATTGATAAATGCATGCTGGGGTTTTGCCATTAAGCATAGAACATAGTTCACATTGTAGTCTACACTCTCTCCCACAAAGTTGTGCATGTGCTGTGATGATATAAAATGGCCTATATCTGTCATTGCCAGATCACTCAGGATGATTCCTAAGTCCCAAAAAAGCCCCCATATTACAACTATTTTTCCTTTTCCCTGCCCCTAGAGCCTTCAGTGGCCACTGGCTCCACATCAATATTGTAATTTCTTCCATTGCTACAATCACAATGTGTCTATAGTAGAATACCAGTAAGTCCACTCTAGTCCATAACTTTTCCACAATCCCAAGGATTCTGGGATGGTGATATCCACTCCACCTGCAATTGAGGGGAGGCTTATATCCCATGGGGAAGATAGATGGGACTATCCTGCCTGTGGCTGCAGAATCTCTCCATTACCTGAGATGGCAATTGTTCACCATCATCTCCCTGCCAGTTGTCCTGGGCAGAGTACAATGAGCTGTAGAGTAGGTCTTGGAACTCCAATGAAGTTCCAAGTCAAGCTGTCATATGGACAGCCCAAAGACTCGAGTCTTTGTACATACACCTACAAATTTCAACACCAAGTATAGGTTTAAAGAGAAGGGACAGATGAGCCATATGCAGGAGAGCCATAATTGACTCCAACTCTATCACTTTCAGTGGCACAAAACTCAAAGTAGGGTCTACTGGCAAGGCACCAAACTCCGGAGCTATCTACCCTGACCACAAGACCTCGGTGGCTCCAGAGCCCTCAGGAGCCCCACTATTTAGGGTAGCATACACTTTGGAAGTCTAAGAGATATTGCTGAGATGTGCAAAAGAATTTCCTCTGGGATGACCTCCCAACTCACTTTGAAGTCACTTAGCCATATAAACTCATTTGTCTTTACCTTTTCCCCCGTTTATTAAAGGTCTTTTTCCAGTTGCATTGCTAGTTGGTGTTAGGTAGCAATCCCTTGGTGTCAGGGAGACTCATCCCTGGGAATCCTGTCTCATGCTGGACGGAATATAATGCATTCATATGCTGAATTTGGCTTAGAAAGATACCACAGTTGAGCAACAAGAAGGTCCTCAGGAGGCATCCCTTAGGCACCCCATAACAATAGGCTAAGTTTCAATTTCAAGAGCAAAGACTCATAAGCCTTGTCATCAATATCAAGAGTCCCTCATTGGATCATTCTCCTTCACCAAAAACTGTCCCTGCACTTGGTGGACTTTTGCTGCTCCCTTAGAGAATGTGGCAGAGCCCTCCAGGATGGAAATTCAGTTTTCTTTCGGTTATTGTGTTAGTCTCCACCCACTGCGACAATGTCCCATGAACATTTGAACATTTTTACATACATTATATGTATGCCTAGGTGAAATTCCTCCCATGCATTCCCCATCACTGACACCCGACACCAATGATCCTCTCCCACCCCAGTTGTAACACTTCTGTGATCCAAAGCTTCTTCAAAAATGAAACCATTACCATAGTCAAATGCAATAGGTAGATGAAAAAAAAAATGATAATTTTAAATATGAGATAAAATACATTAAAATTTTTAAAAAGTAAAAATAAAATAAAAATAATGATTGGGATATTAAAAATGAAAAGTATTAATTTTGTGTGTGTGTGTGTGTGTGACATTTTGCCTTTCATCACCACAATATCTGGTGTCATTTTTTTACATGACACCTTCCACCACATTTTGCCCAGTGTCTCACTATTTTTCATTTTGTTTTCAAAGAAGTTTTAGGTTACAGCAAAGTCACACACAGAATACAGGAAACTCTCATATACCCAACATGCTCCCCCTTTCTTCCCTCCCATATTATTACCTCTTTATGTTTGGTAAATGTATATTTTATTTATATTTATATTGTCTCTCCTGTTTTTTCCCCTTCAACCTGCAAAACTTTCTTTGGTATTTCTTTTATATATATATATATAAAATTTTTGGTAAAAATCAAAATTTTTCATAATACATACAATATTTGTTTATCTCTGAATATTTTGAAGTCTCCCACATTTTTGAATGCCAGCTTAGCTGGATTCAGAATTCTTGGCTGACAGTTTTTTTTTTTCTTTAGGACCTTAACTATGTCATACTACTGCTGTCTAATCAACATGATTTTAGATGAAAAAACCAATGCTTAATATTAAAGAGGTTCCCTTGTATGTGACTGATCTTTTTCTCTTTCTACTTTCAGTATTTTCTCATTTTCTTGAGCATTTGACAGTTTGACAATTATATATCTCAGGGTTGTCCTATTAGGATTCATATTGTTTGGAGTTCACTGTGCATCCTGGGCTTTCACATCCTTGTTTCTCAAGTGTTGGGAAATTTCAGCCATTATTTCCTCCATCTGCACCCTTTCCTTTCTCCTCTCCTAATGGGATGTGTATGATAGGTAATAATTTGCAAATCATGTTGTCATTCAGTTCCCTGATTCCCTGCTGAAATTTTTCTTTCTTTTTATCTATCTGTTCTACTATCTGTCTGATTTCAAATGCACAATCTTTAATGTCACTAATTCTTTCTTCTACCTGTTTATAACTGCTGTTATGTTCTTCCAACATATTTTTTTATTTCTTGCATTGTGCCATTCATCACCATTAGATATATCTTTTATTATAATTTTATGATTTCTTCCCTTTGTTTCCCCAGTGTCTTCTTAATATCCTTTATCTCTTCCTTCTCTTCATTAAGTTCATTCATGGTATTTGTTTTGACATCTTTGATTAGTAGTTTTATGTTCTGCATCTCATCCTATTTTTAGTTTGTTCATTAGACTGGGTCATGTCTTCTGTTTCTTAGTACACTTTTTTATTCCTTAGTGGTGTCTAGGCATCTGTTCAAATTGATATGCATATTCATATGGTTCACTTCTCTTTCTGTTCTTATGTTTTATTTTGTTTTGCTTTTTGTTTAAGTTCCTCTTTGACACTTCATTGCATTTACTCCATATCCTAATCATTTTGTTTCCTTTAAAAAATATTAAGACCATAGAAAAAGAAACAGAGAAGATGAGAAAAAGAATACTGGTGATAATTACAAAAATGGTAGACAGGGAATTATAAAAGAGTCTGGAAAAAAATAAGTAATAAGAATGAAAAATTTTAAAATATACAAAGGAATAAGAAAAAAGGGTAGGAAAAAATGAAACAAGAAAAAATAGAATAAAATAAAAGACCAGAAAGATGAGAAGGGAAAATAACAAAAAATTGAAGACCATACAAAAGAAGGTGGAATGAAAGAAAAGTAATGGAAGACAGAAAAATGAAAGAAAGGAAAGAAGTAAAGAAAACAATGTGAAAAAATAAGGAAAAGAAAAAAGGAAACTGAAAAAAGAAAAAAGAAATCACAAAAACAAGATAAAAACAATAATGCAGGAAAAACAGGCTTTCTTCTTAGGCACCTAAGAACCATCTCAGGTTGCAGGTGCTCAACAATCAATCACCCTGCAGCTTGCCCTCCACAGATAAAGTACCCAGTTTTATTGAATAAAAAATAATATTAAAAAACATAAAATAATAGCTCAAAAAACCAGAACAATAAATTCCCAGGCTATAAGTTCCATCTCATAAGATGTCATCTGGGTACCTGTCATCCCAGTGCATCATTAGATTTTAAAGAAGGAATTTATGCAATTCCTTCTTTAGGAAGTACTGGAAATTGAACCAGGGACCTAGTATATGGGAGACAAGCATTCCTTCACTGAGCTACACACACTCCACAGGTTAGGTAAGCTTCTGAAAGCTCATCTGGCTCTCCCTGCTCTCTTTCCCTCAGGTGAATTGATCTTCTAACAGTTTGCTGGCTATCTCTACTGGTTTCCTTCTCTCTAGGGTTGATTATGCATTTTTTCTGCCTATCCCTTCACTGACCTAGTTCCCAAATCTCCCAGAGCAATTAGGTGTGACAGTCTGCTCTCAGATTCTTCCAGCCTGTCTTCCTGGAACCCCTTCTGTGCTGTTTGGGGTCTTTTTTGAGGTTCAAAGGACACTGCAATTGCCTGACTCACTGAAGAGAAACCACTCTCCCATCTCCACCAGATCCTTCTTTCTCCCAGAGAGATGAACATTCTTTCCCTACTCAGCAGTAAGTCAGGGGTGCTACTGAAGCTATTCACCTTGTGGGTGGGCTATATGTGTCAATCCCAGCCACAAGGGAAAGCAATTCATGGTTTTCATTTGACCTCTCTGTCTCCCCTTCTCTGTTCCTCCTGGATTGCACACAGCACTCTCCTGGTCCATGAATCTCCAAAGCAACTCCCTCAGATAGCTTTTTGCCCTTCTTCCTTTTTATTTTTATTTTTTTGTGTGTGTCGAAGAGTTGAGCTATCTTTAGCTACTCTGATGTTATCTTCCCGGAAGTCCTCTAACCCATTTTTTAAAAATGGGTTATCTTTTAATTTTCAATATGTAAGATTTCTTTTATATATGCTGGATATTAGGTCCTTATAATATTAGTGGTTCCCAAATATTTTATTCCATTGAGTGGGCCATCTTTTCACTTTCTTGACAAAATCCTTTGAAGCAGAAATGTATTTAATTTTGAGAATTTCTCATTTATCTACTTTTTCTTTTGTTGATTTTGCTTTGGGTGTAGGAGGAAATGAAATCATTTTCTACTACAAGATCTGATAAATGCTTACTTATATTTACTTCCAGAAATTTTATGGTCTTAGCTCTTAAATAAAGATGTTTGATCCTTCTTAATTTTTTGAGCATGTAATGTTGATTTTTTCTCCTTCTTTTGGATATGGATATCCAGTTCTCCTAGGACCATTTATTGAAGATACCATGCTGTCCAAATTGATTGGGCTTAGTGGCATTGTCAAGTATTAGTTGACCATATATGTGAGGATCTATTTCAGAACTCTCAATTTGGTTGTGTTGGTCAATACATCTATACTTTTGCCAATACCATGCAGTTTTGATCGCTGTAGCTTTGTAGTATACTTTAAACCAGGTAGTGGGATTCCTCCAATTTTGTTTTTCTTTTTCAATATGTTTTTGGCTATTCAGAGTCCTTTAACCTTCCAAATGAATTTCACAATTACTTTTCCAATTCAGATGTCCATAAAGCAGAATTTCTGGAGGAAAAGCTAAGTTCTTCCAATCATATTTTTCCCTTGCTAAGATAGAAAACCTTAGCGAATGCCTCCTTATTCCAACATTATTATATAGGAACATAGAGGCTATAAGGATGATCAAAGTATAAAATTTAAGGCTTGTCCATGTTGGCTGGAAGTCAACTATATTACCTTAAAAATCTGATTTTACAGGAACATTGTAAATGGTACATGTGGGCAATGGAATTTAATTCACACATTTTGAAGAAATAAAAAATCAGGTCAATTTGGAGTTAAGCAAGGAAGTTACCATTATTCTAGTGTAATGTAGAGGTCACCAAATTTTCATCATAGTTATTAATATTATATTAATAAAATATAATAACTAATTACTCTTTGTTTAGACCTATAATTATGAGGAGTTAAAAGGTACTTAAAATATATAACTATTTCAACTTCAATCAATATGTTCAAAATATATTCATAAAATGAAGGAACCACCATACATATCAAACACAGAGACCAAAGCAGGTGAGTGAAAAAATATATGTGAATTGAACTTCTGCACATATTAATCACATCTACAGTTTTTTATAGTTTTGATCATAAAGATATATTTCTTCTAAAGAAAACATGCTGGAAACTATTGGAAAAATAAAATCAACTAGCTTAAGTTCAAGATTTAGTTGTCTACTTAAAAAATTCTAGAAAAATATCCACACAACTTTGAAAACAGATAGATGGACTATAAATCATATATGATTTATATTCTGTTAAAAATTCAAATCTGTAGTTGAATATCTTCCCACAAATATAATTTTTAGCCCAGTTGGAAATACTGTTGAATGCTTCCAATCAATTAAGTAAAGAACAACACAAATATTACACAATTAAATAAAGGGAACTGGCTTCCAAACTTGATTTATCATAATATTATAAAAATGCATAATATATACGAAAAAAATTTGTGATTCTAACTGAAATATTAGGAAATTGCATACAATGGAATATAAAAAAAGGATTACACCATGACGTGTATTCATTCCAAGAATGTGATATTGGAAAACATTAAAAAATAATCAATAATTTTCAACCAGTATAAGAGAAAAAAAGCGGAAATTTTAATCATCTCACTATATGCAGGAAAACCATTTGAGAAACATAAAATTCCATTCAAATTAAAACCTGTCCTAAAAATAAAAGTAAAGTGAACCTTTAAAGTGGATAAAAATTATCTACAAATAATCAGAAATTCCAGTTCCAGAATGTGAACAAATTTCCATAGGGTCACTTTTCATACATAAAATGACCATGAACTCTAGAATAAATGAATGCATATCTAAAGATTGCAGAGAACAATTAGTAGTTTACTATATTCTTGGGAGGAATATTTGGAAGATTAGAGTGGCATAGCTTGAATTTCCTTATTTTAAATATTTTAGCTTGAGGGAAGGCTTAAAATTACACTCAGTGGGTCAAAAAAATTCCCACACAAAACAAATAACAATGCACTTTGAATAACAAAAGGATATATTTTGGAATAATACTATGGGAAGAGGACAAAGAAGGCATCGATCTAGGTGGATACTCACGATCCAGATCTCGGGGGATGGCTGACTGAGGACACATCCTGCCCGAGGGTCTGTGCTATGGGCGAACAGAGTGAGAAGCTTGGGTCATTTAGCAGTGGGCAGATCGACGGTGTGGAGTGATCAGTGGAGATTCGTGAGCTCTGAGCCTGCCTGTGGTGGTCAACAGAGATGGCTGAGCCCCCCCTACACAGAAAATGGCTGGCTGGAGCCACGGATCCTACATCTGCCACTCCCGCAGACTGCTGGTGTGTGGGAGCATTCTCTGAGGGAGGGAGGGCTCTGACAGAAGGTGGAGAGGGGTTTAACTTCTGTGGATTTGGCTGCCTGGGCCCCCTCATAGCTTTAGGGAGCAGATAATCTGGCTCAAAACAGTGCCAGGCTGAGGGGAGAAGCAAAACTTATGAACAAACTTGTTTTACCCTGCTGCTCGCTGATACTAAGGCTTGGCCCAGAGGGGGAGGAGTCAGCCAATTTTATCACTCTGCACTGACAAGCATCAAAGCTTCAGCACTCCTGGGGAGGTAAGGAAGTGAGTAGGGCTTGATTAGTTTCCACGACCCTATTTAGGGTCCCCTCTGTGAAGGGGGTGATCTAGCAGAGGAGTCCTTTGGGGCTCTTATAACCCCTCCCCAAAAAAAGAAAAAAAAAGTCACTTTAAAAAATGAATTCCTGTTCTTAATTTAGTATACTACCAAAAATCTGCCTAAATGCTTACAGATAGAACCCTGAAGGGTAATTGGTAAATGCAAGCAGGGTGAGAAGATCCACAAGTACACTAGAAGGAACACTTCCTCCTTAGCTTTGTTTGACTGCTTGATGGTGTGGCTGTTTGACTTTTCTCTGTTTATTTGTTGTGTCTTGCTTTTCTTTCCTCTTTCCTCCTGCTTCTTTTTTCTTTCATTTTTTTAAATTAGGTGCTGCTAGCTTGTCTCTTCTTTGCTGTGCTTCTTACTCAGTGACTTCCCATTCTCTGTATTTACTGATACTGCATCACAAGCTATCTCTTATCCTTCCCTCATCTCTCTGCCTTGTGCTTTCTGTTGTGGTTCTTAGACACAATGCTTTTTCATTAGCCCACAACTTAAGGGTGTCAACCTCTATTCTACCTATTTTGTTTTCTTCTTTTTTAAATTAACATTAGCCTTTTCCTTTTAGCCCTTTCATTACTCTTTCTCTCCCTCCTCATCATTCTAGCCTTCTAAATCATTATATATATATATTCCTCTATTTGGTTTCTCAGCCCATTCTAGGTATTCCACTTTTTTTCCTATTACTCTACAGTGTATGCAGAAGTTAAATATTCATTTCACTAAGTCCTATTTGGCCTCTCTACTAACATTCATTTCTATTACTATTATCCTTCTTCCATTCTCACATCTTTCAATTCCTCTGGCACTAATCATTTCCCTTCAAGGTAACATAGAAAGAAGCAGGGAAACAAAATAAGAAGAAAAAGTGTCAAAGAGAAAACTTAACACACACACAGAATCACCAACTAAATAAAACTCTAGAGGAGAGAGAAGCTAATCAACTGAATAAACCCAGCAAATAAAATGATGACTAGAGGGCAACAAACAATTACAAACACACTGAGAAACAAGAAGACATGGACCACTCCAATGAACAAACTAAAAACCAGGAATATATGCAGAATATCGAACAACTAATCAAAGATTCCCAAACAAAGATCATGAACCATCTTAATGAAGTGAAGGAAGAGATTAAGGATATGAAGAAGACACTGAGAGAACATACTGAAGAAATTGTACACAGATGCAAAAAGATAACGGATATGATGGCGATCAATATCACAACACAAGAAATAAAAAAGATGCTGGAGTCACATAACAGCAGATTTGAACAGGCAGAAGAAAGAATTAGTGATGTGGAAGACAATACTGCTGAAATCAAACAGATAGTTGAACAGAAAGACAAAAAATAGAAAAAATCCAGCAGGGACTAAGGGATTTAACTGACAACACAAAATGCGCAAACATAGGCATCATGGACATTCCAGAGGGAGAAGAGAAGGGAAAGGGAACAGAAGGAGTATTGAAGGAAATAATGGCTGAAAACTTCCCAACCCTATTGAGAGAGATGGATGTACAGATCCAGGAAGCAAAGCACACTCCAAACAATATAAACCCCAACAGGCCAACTCCAAGACATATACTTGTCAGAATGTCCAATGCTCAAGACAGAGAGAAAATACTCAAGGCAGCAAGAGAAAAGAGAACCATCACATACAAGGGAAGCACAATAAGTTTAAGTGCTGATTTCTCATCTGAAACCATGGAGGAAAGAAGACAGTGGTATGACATAGTCAGAGTACTAAAAGAAAAAAACTTCCAACCACGAATTCTCTTTCCAGGAAAACTGGCATTCAAAAATGATGCCGAGTTCAAAATATTCATAGATAAACAGAAATTAAGAGAGTATGTCAATAAGAGACCAGCACTTCAAGAAATACTAAAGGAAGTTCTGCAAGTTGAAAGGAAAAAACAAGGAAGAAAGAGTTGGAGGAGAGTTTAAAAACATCTAAAACGAAAAAGAAAAAAACAGAAACAAAACAACATATGACATACATTAACCCAGAGAAAATATGGCTGAAATAAGAAATTCATTGCGAGTAATAACATTGAATGTTAATGGATTAAATTCGCCACTCAAGAGATTCAGATTGGCAGAATGGATAAAGAAACATGATCCATTCATATGCTGTCTACAAAAAACTCATCTTCGACCCATGGATTAAAGAGGCTTAAAGTAAATGGTTGGAAAACAATTTTACAAGCTAACAATAGCCAAAAAAGGTCAGGAGTAGATATACTAATATCAGACAAAATAGGCTTTAAATGCAAAATTATTGTAAGAGACAAAGATGGACACTATATATTAGTAAAAGGGGTAATCTCACAAGAAGAGAGAACAATCATAAACATTTATGCACCCAATCGGGGTGCCTTAAAATACGCAGACAAACTCTGGAAAAGCTAAGTGGAGAAATAAATGCTTCTACAGTTATAACAGGGGACTTTAATACACCATTATCATCATTAGACAGAACATCTAGACAGAGAATAAATAAAAAAACAAAGACTCTGAAGGATACATTGGAGGACCTGGACTTAATAGACATATACAGAACAATACACCCAAATACAGCAGGATTTACATTTTTCTCCAGTGCACATGGATCTTACTCCAAGATAGACCACATGCTAGGCCACAGAAAAACTCTCAATGAATTCAGAAAGATTGAGATTATACAAAGTAATTTCTCTGATCACAATGGAATGAAATTGGAAATCACTAAGGGCCAGAGAAACAGGTTAGGCAAAAGGATATGGAAATTAAACAACACACTCTTAGACAAACTGTGGGTCAAGGAGGAAATCTCAAAAGAAATCAGTAACTACCTGGAAACTAATAAAAATGACAACACAATATATCAAAACCTATGGAATGAAGCCAAAGATGTCCTGAGAGAGAAGTTCATAGCTATAAATTCATATATTAAAAAAGAAGAGTGAGCTAAATTTGAAGACTAACTGCACACTTGGAGGAATTAGAAAAACAACAACAAACTAAACCTAAAGGAAGTAGAAAGAAGGAAATTACAAAGATCAGAGCAGAACTAAATGAAATAGAGAATAAGAAAGCACTAGAAAAAATAAAGAAAACCAAAAGCTGGTTCTTTGAGAATATCAATAAAACTGAAAAACCTTTAGCCAGACTAACAAAGAAAAAGAGAGAACGGATACAAATACACAAAATAAGGAATGATCAAGGGGATATCACTACTGACCCCACAGAAATAAAGCGAATCATAAGAGGATACTTTGAAAAATTATATCCCAACAAGAATGATAACTTAGAGGAAATGGACAAGTCTCTAGAAATGCACAAACAGCCTACATTGATGAAAGAAGAAATTGATGAACTCAACAGTCCAATTACAGGTAAAGAGATAGACTCAGTCATCAAAAACTCCCAACAAAGAAAATCCCAGGACCAGATGGCTTCATAGCTGAATTCTACCATACATTCCAAAAAGAGCTAACACCAATTCTACTTAAGCTCTTCCAAAAAATAGAAGTAGAAGGATTATTGCCTAACTCATTCTATGATGCCAACATTACCCTCATACCAAAACCAAACAAATATACCACTAGAAAGGAAAATTAGTGACCAATTTCTCTAATGAACCTACATGCTAAAATCCTCAACAAAATACTTGCTAATCGCATTCAACAACATATCAAAAGGATTATACACCATGACCAAGTGGGTTTCATCCCGGGTATGCAAGGATGGTTCAATATTAGAAAATCAATCAATGTAATACACCACATAAACAAACTGAAAGAAAAAAATCACATGATCATCTCTATAGATGAAGAAAATGCTTTTGACAAAATACAGCACTCTTTCCTGATAAAAACACTGCAAAAGATAGGTATAGAAGGAAACTTTTTGAATATAATAAAGGGTATATATGAAAAACCCAAAGCTAACATCATTTTCAAGTGTGAAATTCTAAAAGCCTTACCTCTGAGATTGGGGACAAGACAAGGATGCCCACTATCACCACGCATATTTAACATTGTCCTAGAAGTACTTGCTCGAGCACTGAGGCAAGAAAAGGATATAAAAGGCATCCAGATTGGAAAAGAAGAAGTAAAATTTTCATTATTTGCAGATGACATGATCCTATACATAGAAAGCCCAGAGAAATCTACAACAAAGCTTCTAGAACTTATGAAGGAGTTCAGTAATGTTGCAGGCTATAAGATGAATGCTCAAAAATCAGTAGCATTTCTGTACACCAATAACGAGCAATTGGAGGAAGAAATCAAGAAACAAATGCCATTTACAATAGTAACTAAAAGAATCAAATATCTAAGAATAAATTTAACTAAAGATGTAAAGGACTTATATACAGAAAACTACACAAAACTGTTAAAGGAAATCAAAGAAGACTTAAATAAATGGAAAAATATTCCCTGTTCATGGATAGGAAGACTAAACATCATCAAGATGTCTATCCTACACAAACTAATCTACAGATTTATTGCAATCCTAATAAAAATCAACACTATATATTTTAAGGAACTGGAAAAACTAACCACAAAATATATTTGGAAAGTTAAGAGGCCCCTGAATAGCCAAAAACATTTTGAAAAAGAAAAATGAAGTTGGAGATATCACATTACTGGACTTTAAAACATATTACAAAGCTACAGTGAACAAAACTGCATGGTATTGGCACAAGGATATACCTGCTGACCAATGGAATCGAATTGAGAGTTCGCATATAGATCCTTGCATATACAGTCATCTGATATTTGACAAGGCCACCAAGCCCACTCAGTTGGGAGAGAATGGCCTCTTTAACAAGTGGTGCTTGGAGAACTGGATATCCATTTCCAAAAGAATGAGAGAAGAATACCATCTCACACCTTATACAAAAATCAACTCAAGATGGATCAAAGATCTAAATATAAGAGCCAAAACCATAAAGACCTTGGAA
>JAQZBX010062884.1:0-16797 GCA_029593785.1 Cabassous unicinctus
GGGGAACATACAGGAGAAATTATCACTGTACACAAAAGAAAACAGATCTTACAGTGATGAAAGATACAATGAATAATTTTTTATAAATTTTATTGTTTTTTATTTTTGTATTTTATTTATTATTTTTATTTCAGTTTCTTATTATTTTTATTTAATTGCTTTGTTTCTGGAAAAGTTTTGGATCACAGAAGGGTCACAACTGTGGCAGGGGAAGGATCACTGATTTGAGGTGTCAGTAATAGGGGGATGTGTGGGGAGTGGTGCACCTGGGGCATGTCTTTATGGCATATGAATACGTTCAAGTGGTCATTGGGCATTGTCGCGGTGGGTGGAGACTGACACAATAACCAAAAGACTATTGACTTCCCATCCTGGGGAGTCCTGCTACATTCTCTGATAGGGCGGCAAGAATCCCCTGAGTACATAGACAATGCCCAGCAAAGGAGCACGGACCATTACACCAGGTCCTTGATATTGAAGGTTGTAATTATGAACCTTATCTTGTGAAATTGAAACTTAGCTTAGTATTATTTATTGTCTAAGAGTTACCTCCTGAAAACCTCCTTTTTGCTTAATGTGGCCTCTCTCTAAGCCAAACTCAGCATATAAATGCATTACCTTCTCCTTGGCACCGAGGGATTATTACCATGCACCGACAAGCGATGGATCTGGAAAAAGACCTTGACAAAAGGGGGAAATATTAAATACAAATGAGTTTTTATGGCTACGAGATTCCAAAGTGAGTCGGGAGGTCATTCCAGAGGTTATGCTTATGCATATCTCAGCAGGATCTCATTGACTGCCTCAGTAAACGATACCTCAAACGAAGGGCTCCTGAGGGCTCTAGAGACATCTGGACACTATAAGCAGGGCAGACAAGCTCATGAATTCAGCACTCTCTCATTGAGCCTTACTTTGGAATTTATGCTCCCCAATCTAACAGAATTAGACTCATTTATAATTTCCCTACCATGGCTTTTCTGCCTCTTTTATTTGAACCTATAACTAACACTATGCTCATTAAATATATGTGCCAGAGACTTAAATCTTCAGTCTCTTCATATGCCTGTAGAGCCCTGAATCTCAGCAGAGTTGTAACACCTGCTTTCCAGTTCACTAGACTCACCCAGGGCAACTAACAAAAAGATGATGATGGACAATGCCCATCCCCCAAAACAGAAAGTATCTACAATAGCAAGCAAGACAGCTCCATCCATCTGTCCCATGGGATCTAAGTCCCCTCTCAATCAGAAACAGAGCAGACATCACCATCCCAAAATCTTCAAGATTGAGGAATGAAGAAACATAAGGAGTGTAGCAGTTTGGCAGTTTGATGAAGTTATGAATTCCAAAAATAGATATTGGGTTATGATTGTAAACTGGTCTGTTAATCTGGGCATGATTAAGTTATGATTAGGGCATTGAACGGGCCATGTCAGTAGGACGTTGAGCCCCACCTCTTGGTGGGTGGGGAATCAAATATAAAAGGCATGACAAAGGACAGAGTTGCAGTAGTTTTTGAGTTGGAGTTTTGATGTTGGAGTCCTGATGCTGGAGCCCAGGGAAGTAGGCACAGAGGAGCTTGGTCATGAGGAAGGAGAATAGGCCCTGGGAAAAGAGATGAGCCATTCACCTGATAGTTCACAGCTGGCCTTGTGGAGAAAGGCAAAGCCTAGAGAGCCTCATAGTCTACAGGTGACCTCGTGGAGGAAATAGAAGCACTAAGCCCAGAGAGAAATAGAGCCCCAGGAGGAGAGGAACCCAAGAAGCCTGAACCCTCGCAGACATCAGCAGCCATCTAGTTCCAACATGTGGCAATAGACATTGGTGAGGGAAGTAACTTATGCTTTATGGCCTGGTAACTGTGGACTTCTACCCTAAATGAATACCCTTTATAAAGACCAACAGATTTCTGGTATTTTGCATCAGCACCCCTTTGGCTGAGTAATACAGGGAGGAATGCAACTATGGACTACATTATACTAATTATTATTCTAGCAATGGAAGAACTCATGCCATTGATATATAAGCAGTGGCCACCAGATGTTCTGAGGGGAGGGAGTAGGAAGAATAAGTGTAACATGGGGGCAATTTGGGAACAACGGAACTGTTTGAGTGATACTGCAATGTGGGATCCAGGCCATTATACATTTTGTCAAAATTTATGAAATTATACAGGGCAAAGTATAAACTACAATGAAATTATAGTCCATGGTTAGTAGCAATTCTTCAATGTGTGCTCACCAGTTGTAGCAAATGTACCACACTAGATGTTGTTTATGTGGGAAAGTGTGGAAGGGAGAAAGCATGGAGTATATGGGAATCACCTATATTTTTGTTGTTACATTTATGTAATCTATAGCTGCTTTAAAATAATAAAAAAAGATACTGTGTGAGTGTAAAGAACAATTTGAAAGCCTCCAAGAAAAGTAACAGAGTTTATGGGAATGAAAGAAACAACTGATGAGTGGAAAAATATATTGAGGCATATAACAGATTTGAATTGGTGGAGGACAGAATGAGTGAATTGGATGACAGAGCATCTGAACTTGAAAAGACAAATGAACAGAAAGAGAAAAAAAGGGAAAAAATTTAAAAGGTTCTCAGTGAATTCAATGACAAAGTGAAATACACAAACATACATGTTATTGTTGTCCCAGAAGGAGAAGAGAATGGAAAAGGGGCATAAAACCATTTGAGGAAATAATGACTGAAAACTTCCCAACTCTTCTGCAAAATATAATATCAAAGTCCAATAAGGATAACACACCCCAAAAAGAATGGATCTGAATTGACCTTCTCTGAGATACTTAATCAGACAGGATTCTGAAAGTAGCAACAGAAAAGCAATGCATCACATACTGGGGAAGCTCAATAAGACTAAGTGCCTATATCTCATGAGAAACCATGGAGGCAAGAAGGCAGTGATATGATATATTTAAGGTTCTGAAAGAGTAAAACTGCCATCCAAGAATTCTTAATCTGACAAAACTGTCCTTCAAAATGAAGGTGTGTTTAAAGTCTTCACAGAAAAAAAAAAAAAAAAATTGAGAGAGTTTGTTACCAAAAGACCAAATTTACAAGTGATACTAAAGGAATTTTTGAAGCCTGAAAGGAAAAGACAAAGGTGAGAAACTTGGAAAAGAGTGTAGAAATGAAGATTATTAGTAAGGGTAACTAAAAGGATAAAAAGCCAGAAAATAGTAAGCTACGACAACAGAAAGTCAAAGGATAAAATAAACCAACTAAATAATGCCTTCACAGTAATAACATAGAATGTTAATGGATTGAACTCCCCCCAAAAAAGATATAAACTGAACTTTAAAAATGAGCCATCTATGTGCTGTTAAATGAGCAAGGGATAGAATATCTGGACAGAGGATAAATAAGGACACAAAGAGCTTGACTATTATGAGAAATGAACTAGACCTAACAGATATTTATACAGCATTACACTCCAAAACAGCAGGATATATGTTGTTCTCAAGTATTCATCGATACTTCTCCAAAATAGACCATATGATGGGTCTCAAGACAATATTTTAAAATTTATTTTAAAATAAATTGTAAAAGATTGAAATTAAGCAAATTACTTTCTCTGATCATAATGGAATGAAGCTGGAAATCATTAACAGGGAGAAAAAGGGAAATTCACACAAATATCGTGATTAAACAACATACTCTTAAAGTTGAAAAATAATCAACTTTCTTACTTTTCTCAAGGAAGAAATTGCAAGAGAAATCAATAAAATAGCTTGAGATGAATGAAAGTGAGAATATAACATATCAAAACCTATTGGATACCATGAAGTCAGTGCTGAGAGGGAAATTTATAGCCTACAACACTTACATTGAAAAAGAAGAAAGTGCTAAAATCAAAGACTTAACTGCACACCTGGAGGAACTAGAAAGAACAACAACAACAAAGTAATTCCAAAGCAAGCAGAAGGAAAGAAATAAGAAGTAGAGTAGAATGAAAGGAAATTGAGACCAAAGAGAGAGAGAGAGAATAACAAAAGTAAAATTTGGTTCTTTGAGAACATCAACAAAATCAATAAACCCTTAGCTAGACTGACAAAGAAAAAAGAGAGAAGATGTAAATGAGAGGGAGGACATTACCACTAACTCTAGAGAAATAAAAGAGATAGTAAGAGGATAATATGAACAAATGTACACCAACTAACTAGACAACATAGACACAATTTACAAGTTCCTAGAAACACAGAACAACTACTCTGACCCTAGAAGAAAGAGACCTCAGCAAACCAATCACAAATAATGAGATTGAAAGAGTGATCAAAAACCTTCCAAAAATAAAATCCCAAGACCAGATGGCTTCACAGGTGAATTCTACCTATCTTTCAAAGAAGATCTAATACTATTTTGCTCAAACTCTTCCAAAAAATTGAACAGGAGGGAACACTAAAAGCTCATTCT
Organism: Cabassous unicinctus; assembly: GCA_029593785.1. Lineage (NCBI taxonomy): Eukaryota > Metazoa > Chordata > Mammalia > Cingulata > Chlamyphoridae > Cabassous > Cabassous unicinctus. The sequence continues at coordinate 4,438 of JAQZBX010062884.1, forward strand.
ATGAAGCCAACATCACGCTAATACCAAAGTCAGACAAAGATACCATGAAAAAGGAAAATCATAGACCAATTTCTCTAATGAAGATAGATGCAAAAATCTTCAACAAAATACTTGCTATTGAAATCTAAAACACTTTAAAAGAATTATATACCACAATCAAGTGAGATTTATCAGGGGTGGTTCAACACAAGACATTCAAGTAGTATAATATACCGCATTAATAAATTGAAGGAAAAAAATAGCATGATCATTTCTTTGCTGCAGAAAAGGCAGCTGAAAAAAAAAATACAGCATACTTTCTTGATAAAAACACTCCAAAAGACAGGAATAGAAGAAAAAATTTATCAATATGGTACAGTGCATAGATGAAAAGCTCACAGCTAACATTGTATTCAACAGTGAAAGACTGAAAACTTTCCTGCTGAGATTGGAACAAGACAAGAATGCCCACTCTCTCCAATGTTATTCAATACAGTGCTAGAAGTTCTAGTTAGAGCAATTAAGATGGATAAAGAAATACAAGTTACCCAAATAGGAAAGGAAAAAGTAAAACTTTTGCGATTTGTTGATATGATATTGTACCTAGAAAATCCCAAAAAATCTACAACAAAGGTACTAGAACTAGACTAGTAGATGAGGTCAGAAAAGTGACAGGATACAAGATTAATACTCAAAAACAGTAGTGTTTCTATACACTACTAATGAGCAATCTGTGGAGGAAGTCAGAAAAAATTCCATTTACAATAACAACAGAATCAAATATTTGGGAATCAGCTTAACCAAGAACAGAAAGGACATATATTCAGAAAATGATAGAACATTGCTAAAAGAAGACAAAGAAGACCTAAATAAATGAAAGGACATTCTGTGTTCATGGATTGAAAGACAAAATATAATTACAATGTCAATTCTACCCAAACTAATTTACAGATTCAATGCAATCCCAATAAAAACTCCAACAGCCTTTTTTATGTAAATGGAAAAGCCAAACATTAAATTTATTTGGAATGGTAAGGGGTCCCAAATAACCAAAAATATCTTAAAAGAGAACAAATTCAGAGGATTCTTACTTCCTGACTTTAAAGCATATACTTAGCTACAGTGGTAAAAACAGTATGGAACTGGCATAAAGGTAGACATATTGACCAATGTAATTGAATCAAAAATTCAGAAATAGACCCTTACAACTACAGTCTACTGAAACAAATTATGTTATTCGCAATTGCTAAAAGATGGAATCAACCAATGTGTCCATCAACCAATGAATGACTAAACAAAATGTGGTATATATATAAGACGGAATGCTATTCAGCTGTAAGAAGAAAAGAACTTGGGATGCATATAACAATATGTGGTAAACCTTGAGGGCATTATGTTGATTGAAATAAGTCAGACACAAAATGACAAGTATTGTATGGTCTCACTATTATGAACTAAATATAATGAAAGTATAGGTACAACTGACTACAGTATGGATTGAGAAGGGGGGACCGATGCAGAACGTATGCAGAATGTTTTATAAAACAGATTGTAAACATGAGGAAAGGTTAGAGGTGATGGTAACACATTATAGTGAGTATAATCAACATTGTTGATTTATAAATGTGATTGTGGCTGAAAGGGGTAGTCTAGGAAGGTTAATGTCAATTGAAAGAAAGCTAGAGGCTAATCCAGCAACTGTACAACATAGTCATTTTGGTGGTGGATGGTGATTGTGGTTTAAGGTACAGATACAAAAATTTTCTTCTATTAAAAGGTGTTAAGAATATGGAGATACAGGGGGAAAATATAACTAAGTAACATATAGACTTTAGTTAGTAATGTAATATTTTTATAGCGGTGACAGAGAAAGTACTATATCAATGTTAAGGGTCAATAATATGGGGGTAAAGAGGGTATGGGCTTTTTACTTTTGGAGTAATGAAGGTGTTCTGGAATGGACTGAGCTTATGCAGCATAACCCTGTGATGAAACTGACATCCACTGACTGTATACTTTGGATGGATTATCCTGGGCAGGGGACCATATAACACAGCAAACCCTGTGATGAATGATGACTGTGGTTAACAGTACAAATATGAGAATGTTCTCCCATGAACATGGTGTTAATAATAGGATGTTTTGTGGGAAGAAAATACCCCAAATATAAACTATGAACTATAGAGAACAGTAATTTTATGAAGGTGTTCTTTCACTGTTTGTAACAAATCTGTCACAACAATGTAAGGAATTGGTGATGGTGCCAATTGTGTATGGTATGCATGATTATTTTATTAACTCAAAACTTCTTAAATAAAAAAGAAAAAGACCCCAGCAAGAGGGTAGAGAATCCAGCCTGGGTCATGCTTCACAGAGGCAGTCCACTCAAAAGCTCTAAAGTCATCTAATCAAGTGATCTAATCAAGGGGTTCCTTAGTGCAATAAAAGGACTCCACTCCTTCAGGAATAGATTAGTTTAAGAATATTATCTTTTCCGTGATTCACAAAAGAACTTGAAACTATCACACCTGCTTTACTTACCATCTAATAATTATTTAAATTATTAAATAATTAAATATACTTAATAATAAATCAATTTCAATTAACAAAGGGTATTCTTCCTAATAACACTTTCCAGAAAAACCTTATCACCATTCCAGAATTGTTTTAATTTTTAATGCCAACATAGCGGCAGGAATTGAGATAAAGAATCTATTGTGAAGTGTCAATGAATATTTATAGCTGAGTATTAGATGAACTGAGTAGACTTTTGGTTTCTGATAATGTTACTGGAGTCAACAGATTTTAATAGGAGCTGCCTACTGAATGACAGCTGCATATGTCATCCCTTCATTTTCTTCCCTGGGTATTAAATGTAAATCTTTGCCAGCACATAAATTATGTCCACTATTGTGAACACCGTAGATGATTTTAAAAGCCATTTGACACACTATAGATCTCACTTTTTCAAAAAAAGTAATGAAACTTCTTTTAAAAAGGCTGGAGATCCTTTGATTTTCCCATTTTATTAAAAAATTATTCATTGCCAACATACATTTACCTAGTCTTATGATGACAAGGACTTATATCATCTTATATATGATATTTTTCTGTACAAAAAATTCTTCAAATAAATTTTCAACCTGAACATTCAAATAATAAAATATTGATATCTATGTAGATAATACATTAATCTTGGTTTTTCTTGTTTTTACAAAATTACAAACTTCATAAAAAGCATTTTAGGTACAAATCATGTGTCAATTCTTCAAATGCTCATCACATTTAATGTGAACACTGATAAAGGAAAACTGTAAAGAAAGAGACTTCTTCCTCTAACATTAATATTATCAAAAGTGGAAAATGGAAAACTTCTCAAAAGTCACTGTATAGTTCTATTTTAAAAATCTAAACTGTTTATATTTGTCAACATTACTGTTTATTTTGCATCTGTATTAGTTTCCTATTTCTGCTGTAAAAATTCATCACACACTTAGTGGCTTAATATAATACAAATTTTATTATCTTACAGGATGTCAGAAGTCTGAAATGAGTTTTACAGGATTAAAATCAAAGTGTCTTCAGGATGCATTCCTTCTGGAGACTCTAAGGAGAACATGTTTCTTTACCTCTGCAACCTTTAGAGGCCATAGGCATTCTCTAGGCTAGTCAACCATTTTTCCATCTTCAAAATCCATCATTTCAACCTCTGCTTCTATTGTCATAATTCCTTTTCTGACTTGGACACGCCTAACCCTTCTCTGATAAGGAACCTTCTGATCACATTGGACGAACCCAGATAATTCAGGATAATCCCGCATATCACAATCCTTAACATGGAAATTAGGGCAAGGTAATTTTGCAGGGGCTATTTTTTCTCTCTGCCATAGTACCTGAAGTCACTTCTTAAGCATTTTCAAGTTTAGGGACAGCATGTGCTTGTGTGTCTGTGTATGTCTCATGTGTGTGTGTCTCATATAGAAGTAGTACATCACATTTGCCTTTGAATAACTCAGTAGTCATAGCACTGAGGCCATATATATCCTTATTCATAACCATAGGAAAGAACTGAGTCTGACTTTCCTAAAAGAAATAAATTCTACATTATCTTTCTTTATTCTTCATTATAGATGACCTAGTTTTGCAAAGTATAAAGTGCTCTAATTTTGCAAGTGGTCCCTCAGTTCTATTTTACCCCAAATCTTTGAGATTCCTTAAAACTTCCTTCAAAGGAAGCTTTGGGAGTGATATCAATCTGTGCTCTCTTAGAGCTATCTCAGTTCCTGCTCAAGAAATGCTTTCCGGAAGGTTTTCCAACCCAATAAGGGGAATATCCAAGAATACCTTACTCAGTGGTTGCTAATAGTGTGATAAAAAGGAGGAAAACAAACCTCAATAAACTTCACTTTTAAGTCTTCCATGCATGTTTCCAAATTTGAATGCCCTAGGAGTTCTGTGTTACCTTTTATTTTATAATAGATGAACTTGTAATTTTATCTTTAGTGACGAGTAGCTTTCATCTTAAATAATAATTGTGTTTCAGTTTCAGTTCTGATGAAATTATTTCTTGGAACTTATGGCAGTGTGATTTATAGCGTCTGTTTTTCTTATCTTGTTTCATTCAAATTTAAGGTGTCCAATGAATTTGACAACAAAGAGGATATGTCAGGACTTTGACAGAGAAATATCAAATGATTGTAAAGAATTAGGGAAAAAAGGCCCACTATTTAATTTTGTTTGTTTTTTGTTTTGTTTTGTTTTGTTTCTCTCTAGGAGGCACCGGGAACTAAACCCGGGAACTCCCATGTGGGAGGCGGGCACTCAACTGCATGAGCCACATCTGTTCCCCGAGATATAATATTTTTATGTCATCATGGACTGTTGGAGTAAAAACAAAAATAAAAGAAAGAAATAGATAAAAAGTCTGGAAAGAGCAAGAGCTTGATTAGTAAGATTGTATATACAATGCCCAAAAATAGCTACTTGGAGAACGAAACTTTTTTTTCTGTGCATTTTCCTTCCATAGCATTATCACCCTGATTCATACTGCTGTCATGGTGGAAGAAGGTGACTTGAAGGCACATTTGTAATGCATTGGCTGTGCTAATTTAGAACTTCTCTGCCTGGCACATAGGAATGTTATATAGTTACAGTGACTTGGAGTTCCTTAGAGATCTAACTGTAGAAAAATTGATATCATTTGAATCTTGGATGCACTCATCCAATTTCGCTATTGTTCATTAAGCAGCACTGGTGGTGAGTTATAGGGGGAAATTCTATAAATATTAATACCTTATGTCATTATAAGTAGTCATTTCCAGCTTATTATTCTCAAATATTTTGCAGAACCGGTTTTCTAGTAAAGTTAAAAAAAAAAATGCACTACTGTAAGAAAGTATTGAGAAAATAGCTTAAACAAAATGATTATTACCAGTAGCAATAGAATTTACTATACACTTATTTCCAGTTTTAGTCTTTGTTTCAATTAAATCCTTGCTGAAAGTATACCAAAATACTGATAATGAAATCACAATAACTTGATTGGAGTCAGAAAGACTCAAATTCAAGAACTGACTCTTCTCATAAATATTTTGGGTATTTTAGGTAATTATATAATTTCCCTAAGCCTTAGTTTCCTCAATAAAATGTGGACAACCTTAGTGGTGTTTTGAGGATTAAATGACAGCATATATTCAGTATTAACCATAGAACAAGTGCTCACACCTTACCCTGAAAAACCTGCTTAAAACCCATTGATCAAAAGGAGAGTAAGCTTTCAACATCTGCTAGTTTAATGTGTGAATTGGTTGAAGTAGAAAGTGTTACTTCCCTTAACAGGTGTGGGGAGGGGGTGAAAGAGGGAGATCCTGGGGGGAGAAAAGCAGGGCAACAGAAGGGTTGTTCTGTTAGATGGTGGCTGTCTGCTCTGTCTGGTCATAACTATCTTCCTGGCTGAGATACTCAGGTCCACATGGGATTGCATTCCTTTTCAAAATTTCTTTTCTTAGACCACTGTATTATCATTTTAAGGACTACTGTGTGTGCAATATGCAAATATATTACAATGGTTAACATATCACATAAATAGTAGAGATATGGTATATTTATAATTCTTGCTCTAAAAGAATGCAAAAGTAAATACTGTTTGTTGAGTACCTAGTATGTGCAAATAGATTTACAAGAATTATCATTTTTAATATTCCTCCAAATTCTACAAATTTAGTCTGATTAATAATTTATCAATGCATACTAATTTTTTATAAATAATCATGGAAGCACTATTTAGTTTGCTAAAAGCTGCTGAATGCAATTTACCAGAAATGAGTTGGCTTTTATAATGGGGATTTATTAACTTATGAGCTTACAGTTCTGAGACCATGAAAATGTCCAATTCAAGGCCTTATCAGTCGATTCTTTTCTCCTTGAAGATTGACTCCTGGTGATCCAGGACTCCTGCCACATGGCAGGGCACAATGGCAGCATCTGCTCTCTCTCCCTTCTCTTCTTGGTTTCTTGTTGATTTCAGCTCTTGGCTTTCTTCTGCCTTCTCTCTTTTCCTGTGCCTTTCTCTCTGCTCTTGTGTATTTTTCTCTCCTGGGTTCCATTAATTTTAGCATCTTGCTCTCATGCCTCTCTCTCTTTCAACTTCAGGGATTTCTATCCATCTCTGTGGCCCCATCTCCCCATACACATCCCATTTACAAAGGGCTCCAGGAAGAGGACCAAACACACCCTGGATCATGCCTTACTGAAGTAATCTAATCAAAGACCCTTAACTGGAGTAATTTAATCAAAGGGTTCTGCCTACAGTAGGTTCACACCCCAAGGAATACATTAGCTCTAATGACATGATCTTTTCTGGAGTCCAAAAGTGTATCAAACCACCACGGGCACTTACATAGTTTCTCAATTTTCATAGCTCAATTTTACCATTTCCATAATGTAGAGAAAGAGTTCTTACCTCAGAAGTCTGTGTGATGATTAAATGAAATATTGCTTTTAAAACATAGAAGAATGTTTACATGATTAGTCACTCAATAGTATTCTGTAGTAATAGTATTCATAATATATAGATATTTATTTATATTTTAACTATTTCTTGATTCATGTTTATGCAAAAATCATTCTCTTCTTAAGCTCTCTTCCATGACTATTTAAAATAATATTAATTGTTCTAGATGAATCATAACCATATAGTAAAGTGTAGTCATGGATTACAATCTAGCCCCCAAAATATAAACTTTCTGCTTCAATGCTAACTGCTATAAAATATTCAAAGTTGGTTTCTAGAACAATTATTTGTGTATTTTTTTCCTTCTCACTTTTCTCAGATTATGCTTTCATGAACTACATCCTAGAGTAAATAAGAAGTTTTGGATGAATCAAAACAATTATATTAGAAAACTCAAATTTTCATCATGTCCTTACCTAAATGACTTACTCAAAAGATATATAGTATTAGGCTCCAGGAAGCCAAACCTACATATTTCTCCACATTTAGGTCAGTCAATTCAATCTTTACTTCTTTTGCATTGCATTTCTCCTCATCTTTAAGCTCTAGTCATTGTCTAATGATCTTGTAATTTAACACAGACATAATTGTGTTAAATTAAACTGCTCACTCATAATGATAATTTCAGAAGTGGAAATCAATATTGGAAGAAAATAATTAATCAGAGTGGAATCTCCCACCCCCTTATTAGTCAGGGATATTTAGGGAAATATAACTGACAGGAAATTATGAAATTTTAAAAGAATTTTCTCATGCGACTGTGGGGCTGGGCAAGCCCAAATTCTGTAGGGCAGGCTGCAATCTGGGAACTCAGATGAAGATTTTCTATGAATTCCCTAGGAGAAGGAGAGATGGAAATCTTCTCTTCTGATTGCTGAATTCACCACTTCTCCTTTTAAGGTCTTCAATTAATTGGATGAGACTTCTCTCATTGGTGAAGGCAGTTTCCTCATAGATACAACCAAATTACTGATGATATAAATCCTTGAAATAGCCTCACAATAAAATGAAATATCCTCATAATAACAAGCAGACCAGATGTATGGTGATGAAACAACTGGACACCATAACCTGGCCAAGCTGATACATGAACTTAACCAACATAATTCACTCATTGTCAACTTGATCTCAAAATTAAACCATACTTGATCTCTAAATAAAAACAACAGCATTCCTATTTTTGCCTAACAATACTTAACTGTCCTGCATACAACCAGAAATACTAACTTTCCCCAGAGTAGGGTGCAAGTCCTTGGGTAATATTCACTAATAAACTTTATATCCCATAGTTAAATACTATGAAGTGAAGTGAATACAACTTATGTTATGATAAGGGGATAAGATAGAGAAGAAAACAAAGATAGTTGTTTATGTAGATAAAAACATATATACTAATAACAAAACAAAGAAGAGATATTCATAGCAATTACAGTCTTTCTGTCTGTAACTGGTCACATGGTCATAATTTGTATTTACAGCTACCTTTTTCCAGGACACATTCCAAGTTCCCATTACACTCAGCAAGCACCTCCGCTGGCCTTGGTTCTTTGCCTGGTGGAGTGAACCTAAACTTTCATTCCTGAAGTTTCTGGACCAGTAGAAGTCTTGTCTGTTGCAGTTGTCCATTCACTTTAATCAAAGGGCATGGTAGTACTAAGAGATGCCTGAGGGGATTTTCTGTATTCTAGGCAATTCTTCTTTACTTCCATTGTTTAGTTGCAGTCCTATTTCCTCTTGATAATCACGATCAGTCATCCCAACCAGTACAGCAATTCCTTTGCCTATTGATTCAGAGTCACAAGGAGTTGCAAGTGGCCAGGTGGCAGTCTTAACTTCCAAACATTGTTTTGTCTCCTGGTGGAAATGCTCCTCTTTTTGAAACTAAGACTTGTAGACTAGCAGAGCTTAAAGTTGCACAGGCAAGAAGCAAAAACTTTCCAAGTGGGTCACTATAAGTAACAGTGAGTAGAGCCATTACAATTCCCCCCAACCCCCCTTTGATTCCTGGACCTGTGAAACCTAGTTATGGGAGAAACAGTTCCATATAGCAGATGCTGATTTAGTGCATTCACAATGTCTTCGAGAACATTGTTCCAGCCATGCAAGGTATTACCACCCAGTTGGCACCATAATTTAGTCTTCAAAAGGCATTCCACCATTCTATCAATCCAGCTGCTTCAGGATGTTGGGGAACATGATAAAACCAATGAAATCCATGAGCATGTGCACATTCCCACTTTTTATTTTTCTTGAAGTGGGTTCCTTGATCAGAATTAATGCTTTGTGGAGTACCATGGCAGTAGATAAGGCATTCTGCAAGTCCATGGATGGTAGTTTTGGCAGAAGCATTGCATGCAGGGAAAGCAAGCCCATATCCAGACTATATGTCTATTCCAGTTAGAATAAAATGCTGCCTCTTCGATGATGGAAGTGGTCCAATGTAATCAACCCACCATCAGATAGCAGGAAAGCAGGATGGTCACCTCAGGTAATGGTAACATATCAGGTAATAAGAGTTGGTTTCTGCTGCTGACAGATTGGATACTCAGCAGTGACTGTAGATAACTTGGCCTTGGTAAGTAGAAGTACATGATGCTGAGCCCATGCATAATTCTCCATTTCTACCACCATGACCAATTTGTTCATGACAGGAGAGTCTGTTGAACAAAGGCCAACTGGTATCCTTAGAACAGGTCATCTTATCCATTTGGTTATTAAAATCAACCTCTTCTGAAGTCACCCTCTGGTGAACATTCACGTGGGACACAAATAGCTTCTTGTTTTTTGCTCTCTCAGAAAGGCTTATACACACATATCTCTTCCCCCAAGACCTCTTTCTCACCAATTTTCCAATCATGTTCTTTCCAAATTCCTGACCATGCAAACAAACCATTGGTGAAAGCCCAAGAATCTGTATGCAAATCCACCTCTGGCCTTTTCTCCTTCCAAGAAAATTGAAAAACAAGGTGCATGGCTATAAGTTCTGCCCACTGGAAGGATTTCTCTTCACCACTTTCCTTCATGGATGTCTTAGAAAGGGGCTGTACTCCTGCAACTGTCCACTTTTAGATGTTACCTGTATATCCTGCTGAACCCTCTATAAATGAGTCCTGAATTTCCTCTGCCTTAGTCAACTGATTGTAAGGAATGCCCCAAGAGGCCATAGATGTAGACTGGGAAAGAGAAGGTAATGTGGGAGGAGTGAGGGCCATAGACATTTGAACCACTTCCTCATATAACTTACTTGTGCCTCCAGGGCCTGCTAGAGCCCTATTTCATATGTACCATATCCCTTTTATGATGGAGTGCTGCTGTGCACACCCAACTTTATGGTTTGCTGAGTCAGGCAACACCCAGTTCATGATGGGCAACTCAGGTTTACTTGTTTAAGTATTCAGTCTCTACTAAGATTCAGTAACAGGTCAAAAGTTGTTTCTAAAAAGGAGAGTAGTTATCTGCAGAGGATGGCAAGGCTTTACTCCAATATTCTATGTGTCTACATTGTGATTCTCCTTAGGTGTCTGCCAAAGGCTCTGGACTGCATCTCTATTTGCCATTGACACTTCCAGCACCATTGGATTTGCTTTATCATATGACCCAAGTGGCAGAGCGGCTTGCACAGGAGCCTGGACATGTTGCAGAGCTTCCTCTTTCTATCATACCCACTCAAAACTACCAAATTTTTGGGTCACTCGGTAAATAGACCAAAGTAGCATATCCAAATGAGGAAAATGCTATCTCTAAAATCGAAAGGGATCGTGGGAACATGACTGACGGGTTAGATATATAAATCTTAGCTCTCACTAAACTAACAAAGAAAAAAACAGAGGCTGCCCTGGGGACCTCCTTTGGGGCACAGCAAACCAGGACAATGCTTACCAACTCCCAGAAAAGCGAGGGTCAGAGACACGAAGAAGCCAGAATAAGTAATCATGAGTTATTAAACCTCCTGGCTGCTGGGAAGGGCTCCCCTCCCCCACCCCAGAGATACTAAGCAAGGGTAAAACTCCTGGTGAATTGTATCTGAGAGTAGAGCAGATGTCTACCTCCACGGAGAGTGCTCTAAGTCTTCTAGGAGGGTACTGGACAGATAGGGAAGCCAGGAATAATCAGGAGTTAATTACCTCAGTGGCTAGAAGGGGCACACATACCCTTCAGGGCAGACAGACTAGGTGAAGACCCAGCTCCCTGCTCCAAACGGGAGTGTGAAGGCAGATTCCCTGCAAGGAAGAAGGGTCTGGGAGAGAGGAGAGTGATTTTTTTGCAGCGAGTTTAGCCAGCTGGGCCCCCTTGAATATCTGAAGGGGCCCTGACTAGACAGGGAGAGGGGAGGGGGATTGTCCCAAGCTAGGAGTCATGCCCAGCCACCTAGGTAAAGAGAGGAATTAATTACATCAGAGAGGAGGCAGAGGCAGGTGAAGATCAGCACCACTCCAGCTGACTGCAAGGAATCTAACCTGCCCAAGGGAAAAGGAGCAGATAGCCTTCTGGAAGGCTAATTAACCCAAGGACTGAGAATAACTCAGTGGGAGAATTCCTGCGTATCATATATGAGGTCCCTGGTTCAATTCCTGGCTATTCCTTGAGAAAAGATTCACCAGGTTATCAGGCATCCAGTTGAAACTTTATGACAGGGAACATATAAACATTTTCTTTGTATTAGCTTTAATACATAAATAGAAGAAAATAGTTCATTTCCTTCTATTTCCCTTGCTGTATTCACTAAAACCTAGTTCAAAACCAGCAGAGGGCAGGCTGCAGGGTGAGTGATTGAGGAACACTAGCAGCCTGAGAAGATCCTTAGGGGTCTAAGAAAGAAGGCTGTTTTTCCATGTTTATTATTATTTTTTTCTTCTGCCTTCTTTTTTTAAAAAACAAGTTGCTGCTGTCTTGTTTCTCGTTTGTTTTGTATCCCCTCCCTTTCTTTCTCTGCTTATTTATTTTTTCTTTTTCTTTCTTTTACTCTTTTGGTTACTGATCTATTATTTCTTTTCACTCCTTCATCTTTATATCTTTTGTTTTCCACTGCTATTCTTTCATTCCACCCCTTTAATTTGGTCTCCAATTTTTCTTGTTTGTATTTCTCCCTCTCTTCCTTTTTTTCTTTATATTTTCCTTTTTTACTTCTTTCTTTCTTTCTTCTCTGTTTTCTTTTCCCCTCTTCTCACCATTCCAGCATTTTAATTCATCCTACATATTTGTTTCTCTATTCTGTTTCTTGTTTCATTGCTTCAATTCCACTTCCCTAATCTTATTCCTCCATGCTTCTTACTTGTGTTAATTTTTCAATTTCCTAGGTTTTGTATGTTTGCTCTCCTGCCTTTTACTAACACCATTACTATTATTCTTTTTGTCTTCCTATCTCTTTC
>JAQZBX010062885.1:0-16800 GCA_029593785.1 Cabassous unicinctus
AAATCTTTAAAAAAAAAAGAAAAAAAAAAAAGGAGGCACCAGGAACCAAACCTGGGACATCCCACATGGGGGAGGGGCACTCAATTGCTTGACCCACCTCAGTTCCCTAGTTTGTTGCATCTCTCGTTGTCGTTCCTCTTTGTGTCTCTTTGTTGCACCATCTTGTTGCATCAGCTCACTGTGCCTGCCCATCATACCAGCTCACCTTCTCCAGGAGGCCCTGGGAACCAAACTCAGGACCTCCCATGTGGTAAGCAGGAGCTCAACAGCTTGAGCCATATCCACTTCTCCAGCCTCTATCTTTTGATTGGGGAGTTTAATCCATTCACATTCAATGATATTACTGTAAATGCATTATTTACTTCCACCATTTTATTCTTTAGTTTTCGTATGTCATATCTTATTTTCGTCTGTCTTTTTAGTCTTTTGGTTATCCTTTCTGCTATTCTTGCCTTCTACACTGTCCTCCGAGCCTCTCTCTCTTGTCTTTTTCTTTTGGGCTGTAGGTTCCCTTTGATATTTCCTATAAAGGAAGATTCATTTTTACAAACTCTCTTAGATCCTGTTTGTGAATATTTTAAACTCACTTTCATATTTGAAAGGCAATTTTGCTGGATAAAGAATTCTTGGCTTTCAATTCTTCTCTTTCAGTATCCTAATTGTATCACACCACTGTCTTCTTGCCTCCATGGTTTCTGATGAGAAATCTGCACTAAGTCCTACTGGGCATCCCTTTTATGTGATGGTTTGCTTCTCCCTTGCTGCTGTCAGAATTTTCTCTTTATCTTTGATATTTGACATTCTCAGTAGGATGTGTCCTGGAGTGGGTCTATTTGGATTTATTCTGATTGTGGTACGTTGCACTTCTTGGACATGTAAATTCATTTCTTTCATGAGAGTTGGAAAATTTTCAGCCATTAGTTCCTCAAATACTCTTCTTTCCCTTTTCCCTTCTCTTCTTCCTCTGGTACTCCCATGACAAGAATGTTGTTGTGTTTTGTGTTGTCATTCAACTCTCTGAGCTCCTGCTCAATTTTTTCCATTCTTTTCTCTCTCTGTTCTTCTCTCTTCAATTTCAGCTGTTCTGTCTTCTGTATCACTTATTCTTTCTTCTGTCATTTCAAGTCTGCTCTTGTGTGCCTGTAATGTTTTTTATCTCCCCTATCGTGTTTTTCATTCCTATAGCAGTTTGATATTGTTTGTGAATTCCAAAAATAAATATTAGATTGTGTTTGTAAACTGGTCTGTTCCTCTGGGTGTATTAGATTGTATTAAATTCAGAGATTTCACTTTTACTTGATTACGTTATGATTAGGGCTTTGATTTGGCCATGTCAGGAGGACACTGAGAAAACAACATGGCAGAGGAGAGAGTTTCAGTTTTGATGCTGGAGCCCTGGGAAGTAAATACACAGAGAAAGAGAACACAGAAACAGATACACAGGAAGAGAGAGTGCTCCATAGACACAGCTCTGGGAAGAGAGATGAGCCCAATAGTCTACTGCTGACCTTGTGAAGAGAACTGACCAGCTGAGCCCGGAAAGAAATGAGCCCTGAGGAGAGAGACAAGCCTTATACCAGCTTACAGCTGAGAGTGGAAGAAGCTGGGACCACAGAGCCTTAAGGGGAACCCTCAAAGACATCACCCACCATCTTGCTCCAACACATGGCCAGTGACTCTGGGTGAGAAAGTACCTCTTATGCTACCTTGAGTTGGACTCTTTAGGACCTTGTGACTGTAAGCTTCTACCCCAAATAAATACCTTTTATAAAAGCTAAGATATTTCTGATATTTTGCATCAGCACCCCTTTGGCTAACTAATACAATTCCCATGAGCTCTGTTACATTTTTATTCTGGTTTTCAGATTCTTCTTTGTGCTTGCTTAATGTATTCTTGATATTGTTTATCTCTTTAGCCATGTTGCCTTTCAACTGATTAATTTGATTTTGGAAATATGTATGAATCTCATTGATTAGTTGTCTCAAATCCTGTGTCTCATGTGGGGCTTTGATATATTCCTTTGCTTGGGCCATTTCTTCCATTTTCTTAGAATGGCTTGTAATTTTTTGCTGATGTCTAGACATCTGATTGTGACGGTGAGTTTACTCAGATGCTCAATTTCTCTTTTTCATAGGAATTTGGTGGCAGGAGGTTGTGTATTACTGCTGTTCTTTGATTCTTGGTTAACCTGGTCTGGGTCTTTAAGATGCTCAAATCTGGGTCCTGGACCCTGTAATGGGTTGTAGACCTGCTTCCAAGGGTTTTGGGAAGTAAGGTTGTAAAGGCCGGAAAAAGCCTGTCCTAAATTAGTTACTTAGTTTCCTCATGTGCACTTCCTTGGTCTGCCAGCAGATGGCACAATTTGGCAGCCCTCAGTTCAATGTCTGGTTGGCGTATGTTCCCGGCAACACAGACCAGATCAATGTGATAGAAGATCCTGCCTGGAGGCTAAAAGCCTCATAATTCAAACTTTCTCAGGTTGTTTTCCAACCTTTCCTGGCAGCTCCCTCTTTTCCTGAGTAGGAAATAATTCTACTCCCCTTTGCATCCACAACAACCAGTCCCGATCAGTAGGGAGAGTGTTTGAGAGGGTTGGCTCTCTTTAGACCCTTGCTGGCTCCTAAGGCAAACAATGGTGTAGCCCCACCCAGCTTAGAAGGGCTCATGGGACATGGCTGACCAAATCTGTGGGTCAAATGCTGAGTCAGCCTTAGGCTGTGTTCCTCTTTCTCCTGTTCCCTGGGTAAGTGGATCCCTGGGGACCCCCTCAGTCTGTAGCAGCCAGCCCCAAGACCTGAGAATTCAAAATGTCTATAGGGTGGGGGAGCCTGCCGGCAGCTCTAGCTGCAGCTTTAACTCACAGTTTTGCCGTCGCAATTCTTTTCCTTTGTTCCTCTCTCTTCTGCGCAGTGTCCAGCCTTCCCCTGGTGTCCTAAACCCTAGAAGATTTTTTTCCATGGCATTTCTTCCTGACCTCTAGCTATTTTTCTGGGAGAGGAGAAAGTCCTGCATCTTTCTAGTCCGCCATCTTCCCGGAAGTAAAACAAACCTCCCAAAGCCATATCTTTATTTGACCTCCTGTGAACTTGCTCCCAGGGAGTGTCTGCCAAATGTTTTAACATCCCTGCTACCTGAAGGGATGGATAACTGTTAAAGCAAAAAATAGAATAACCAAAAATCTTAAAAAGAAAAGGTGGGAAGGGGGTTTCCCTGATCAAGGTGACAGAGTGAGATGCTTCAGGGTTCCATCCCCCCACAGAAGCTTTGAACAACCAGCAAGAACCAGCAGAAATATTTTTGTCAAAGGTCCAGAAAATAGTTAAAAGATTTCAGTAACAAGGCTAACACCAAATCAAGAAAAAGGCTACTTAAAAGCAGTAGGATCTCATGGTGTTCTGGCTGGCTCCTCCCCTATGCCCCACTCACTTGGCAAGGAGCCAGCCACACTCCCAGTGTGAATCCCTGGTTCCAGTTCCAGAGGGAGTAGAGTAATGGTCATGCATGTACTGGGAACACATATGTGTGGCCAGTCTACCTGGTAGTAGCCTGAGGGATTCACCACCCCAGTACTTGCCCTTGCCCTAAATGCTGTGGTAGAGCAGTCAAGTCATGCTGCCTGGGGTAAGAGATGTTGTCTGTAGGACATATAGTGCAGTGCCGGACCATGAGGAAACCATTTCTTGGTGGGGGTGGGGGGGCATTTGGAACTGTAAAAATGAGGAAATTCCTAGGGCAGCAAACATATGCCTAAGACAAGAACATGCACAGAAAGGTTGAGGCCCCTTGGCTTTGTCCTGGAGCTATGCTCTAAACTTATTGTGTGGATAAGCCCTGAAGGAGAGCACTGCACAGATCAATCTGCAAAGACTAAGAAACATGTTTTCCTTCCTCCCGTCCCCTCCCCTCCCCTCCCCTCCCCCCTCCCTCCCTCCCTTCCTTCCTTCCTTCTGTCATTTCTTTGTTTTTTCTTTCATTTCTTTTCTTTTTGTTAGTTCCTGGTGATCAAGGAAAGTTCTATCATAACACTAACAGGATATAAGCCTAACGAACAGACACCTCAGAGTCTAAATTCCAGTGATAACACATTAAAATATCAAAATTTCCAGGTATCAACAAAATATTACAAAACATACAAAGAAACAGGAAGCAATGGCCTAAGTAAAGAAGAAGATTAAAGCATTAGAAACCATTAATGCAGAGGACCACCTGGACATACTGGACAAAAACTTTTAAAAACTGGTTCTAAATATGCTCAAAGAGTTAGAGGGAAACATGGGCAAAAAGCTAAAGGAACTCATGAAAACAAGAGATGAACACAAAGAGAATATCAATGGAGAGATGGAAAGTATGAAAAGGAATCAAACAGAGCTGAAAGACCATGGTAACAGAACTTTAAAAATTCCCCAGAGGGATTCAACAGCAGATTGGAGCTGGCAGAAGAAAGAATCAGATAACTTGAAGATAAAACAATTGAAATCATCCAATCTGAAAAGGAGAAAGAAGAATGAAGAAAAGTGAACAGAAGCTGAGGAACCTGTGTGATACCATCAAGCATACCAATATATGCATTGTGGGAATCCTAGAAGGAAAAGAAAGAGAGAAAAGGGCAGAGAGAATATTAAAAAATAATGACTGAAAACTTCCCTCAATTTAATGAAAGACATGAATATACACATTTGTGATGGTTAGGCTAATCTATCAACTCAGCCAGGTAATTGTGCCCAGTTGTTTGGTCAAGCAAGCACTGGGCTAATTGTAATACAAGAACATTTATGGGCTGTAGTCATCAATGAGTTTACTGCATAGATGCCTGATTACATCTACATCAACCAGGGAGATTGCCGTCAGCAATGAGTGACGCTTTTATCCAATCAGTTGAATGCCTTAAAAGGGGAAGTGATTTCAGCATTCAGAGAGAATTTCCCAGCTCATCTTTGGACTGCCAACATCTCCTGGAAACTCATCAAACACCTTCATTGGACTTTCATTGGAGCCCCTGGTTTGCAGCCTGCCTGTGGAACCTGGACTTGTGCATCCCTACGGTCACATGAGAGACTCTTATAAAATCTCATACTATTTACAGATATCTCCTGTTAATTTTGTTTCCCTAGAGAACCCTGACTAATACAACATCGAAGGTGCTTAACAAACTCCAGATAAGATAAACCCAAATAGACCCACACCATGGCATATTAAAATCAAATTGTCAAATGCCAACGATAAAGAATTCTGAAAGCCACAAGAGAGAAACAACATGTCATGTACAAGGGAGCCTCAATAAGATCGTCAATTTCTCATTGGAAAACATGGAGGCAAGAAGGCAGTGGGAAACATTTAACTTGCTGAAAACAACATTTAACTTGCTGAAAACAACATTTAACTTGCTGAAAAAATTGACAACCAAGAATTCTGTATCAGGTGAACTGTATTTCAAAAGTGAAAGTAAGATAAAGACATTCCCAGATAAACAAAAGCTGAGGGGATTTGTCACCACTAGACTAGCACTATAAGAAATGCTAAAGAGACTTCTGCAGATTGAAAGAACACTAGACAATTAGATCAAAGCCTCATAAAGAAATAAAGATCTCCAGTAAGGATAATGACGTGGGTAAATATACATGCCAGTACTATTGTATTTTTAGCTTGTAACTTCATTTTTTACTTCCTACAGGAGCTAAAAGACAAATGAAAAAATGTTATGACAATTCAGTGGTTTTGGACTCATAATGTATAAACATATAATTTGTGACAAGAACTACATAAAGTTGGGGGATGGCAGAGTAAAGGAACATAGTTTGTGTGAACTATTGAAGTTAAGTTGGTGTCAAAGCAAATGATATTGTTACAGATTCAGTTGTTAAATTTAAGCTCCATGTGGCAGTTTGGCATTGCTTATGAATTCCAAAAATAGATATTGGATTATGTTTGTAAACTAGTCTGTACCTGGGCATGATTAAATTATGATTAAGGCTTTGATTGGGCCATGTTAGTAGGACTCACAGAGAAAACCACATGGCAGAGAAGAGAGTGGGAGTTTTGAGCTGGAGCCCGGGAAGTGAACACACAGGAGAAGAACACAGAGGAATAGAGGCGGCTCCTTAGACATGGCAGAAGTTCCAGGGAGAAAGACAGAGCCATTTGCCTGATAGTTTACAGCTGACCTTGTGGAGAGAGCACAGCAGCTGAGCCCAGAGAGAAACAGGTCCTGGGAAGAGAGGAACCCAAGAAGCCTGAATTCTTGGCAGACATCGGCAGCCATCTTGCCCCAACACATGGCAACAGACTTTGGTGAAGGAAGTAACTTATGCTTTATGGCCTGGTAACTGTAAGCTTCTACTCCAAATAAATACCCTTTATAAAAGTCAACATATTTCTGGTATTTTGCATCAGCACCCTTTTGGCTGCCTAATATACCTCATGACAACTATAAATAAAATATTGGAGAATATGCAAGCTCATAGAGAGAGAAACTAGAGTACAGGTTGCCAGGTGCTAGGGCAGGAAGAAAGGGAATTTAATGCATAATGGGTGAAGAGATTTTTGGGGGAAATGGGAAAGTTTTAGTAATAGAAGGTAGGGAGAGTACTGCAATATTACGAATGTGATTAAGCTCATTGAATGGTATGCTTGAGATTGGTTGAGATGGGAAAGTTTGTGTTGTTTTTTTATACCCACAATTTAACAAAAGAAAAAAACTAAAGAGAAAATGAAAATTAAATGCAATACATGATCTTGGATGGGATTTAAGAAGGGAGGAGAAAAAAATTCAAAAAGACATTATTAGGACATATTAAAAATTGAAATACAGACTGTAAGCTTTATATTTCTTAAGCTTGATAACTGCACTTTAAGTGGTATGGTGACTTGGAGTTATGTACCCAACAAAAACATGTTCTTAATCTTAGTTCATCCGGATGTGGAAAAGTTACAATAACTGGAATGAAAAATTCACTGAAGGGACTGAATAAATTTGAGCAAGCAGAAGAAAGAATCAGCAAAAATATATGTATGCTCAATTGAGATTATCTAGTCTGAAAAACAGAAAGAAAAAAATGAATAAATATGGACAGAGCCTCAGAGACCTGTGGAGCACCATAAAGTGTACTATCATAGACATAATGGCAGTCCCAACAGGAAAGGTAAGAGAAAAAGGGGCAAAAAGGATGTTTGAAGAAATACTGGCTGAAACTTCCAAAATTTGATAAAGACATGAATCTACACAGCCAAGAAGCTCAATGAATTCTAACTAGGATAAACTCAAAAGGAGACATACAGAGACACATAATAATCAAACTGTAGAAATCCAAAGACAAAGAAATCTTGACAGCACCAGGAGAGAAGCAATTAATCACATACAAGGGATCCTCAATAAGATTAGATGATTTTTATTTCTCATCAGAAACCATGGAAGCTGGAAGGTAGTGGGATGGCATATTTAAAGTGCCGGAAGGAAAAACCTGTTAACCAAGAATTCTAATCTGGCAAAATATCTGTCAAAAATGAAGAAATTAAGACATTCCCAGATAAACAAAAACTGAGATAGTCCATCCTTAGCATACCAACCCTATAAGAAATAGTAAAGGATTCTTTCAGGCCGAAAAAAAGGACCCTAGACAGTAACTTGATTCCACATAAAGAAATAAAGAGCACCAGTAAATGTAAGCATATAGGTAAATATAAAAGGCAATATAAATGTGTTTTTCATTTGTGACACTTTTTTACTCCAATCTAATTTAAAAGACAACTGTATAAAGCAATAATTAGAAATTGAAGTTGATAGGCACATAATGTATAAAAATGTAGTCTGTGACAATAATGGCATAAAGGACGGGGTAATGGAGCTTTTTATACTAATGAAATTAAGTTTTCATGAAACCAAGCTAGATCATCATAAATTAAAATGTAATGGCAAGGAGCTGCCAAATGCTGCATGGGCTGCAATTTCTGGTGGGCCTAGGTGCAAAGATGCCAGGGCAAAAAACTGCCAACCAAGAATTCTGTATCCAGAAAAACTGTCTTTCAAAAATTAAGAAGAGATTAAGACATTTCCAGATAAATAAAAACTGAGGGAATTCATCACTTCTAGACCAACCCTACAAGAGATGCAAGAGTTCTACAGGTTGAAAGGAAAGGAAAATAGACAATAGATCAAAGATGCATGAAGAAGTAAATATCTCCAGTAAGGGTGACAATATGGGTAAATATAAATGCCAATACTGTTGAATTTTTTTTTTTGTTTGTTTGCAACTGCATCTCTTACTTCCTATAGGACATAATGGAAAATGCATAAAATGTAATGATAAATCAATGGTTTGGGACTCATAATGTATCAACATATAATTTGTGACAAGAATTACATAAAGGTGGTGAAATAAAGGGATATAGAAACATAGTTTATGTGTAGTATTGAGGTTAATTTTATTTTATTAAAATTAAACTCCTTGGTAACTTCAAAGAAAATATCAAAGAATATGTAAGCTCATAGAGACAGAAATTAGAGTGTAGGTTGCCAGGGCCAGGGGGCATAGAGAATGAAGAGTTAATACACAATGGGTATAGGGTTTCTGTTTGGGGAGATGAGAAAGTTTCAGTCATGGAAGGTGGTAGGGGTACTGAAACATAATGAATGTGATTATTTGCATGGAATGGTATGCTTGGGAGTAGTTGAGATGGGAAAGTTTAAGTTGTATATATATATTACAAAGGAAAAAAAAGGAACTAAAGAGAGTGACAATTAAATACAATATGTGATCCTTGATGGGATGTAACAAGGGAGAAGAAAAGGATCAAAAGGACATTATTGGGACATATGAAAAAAGTTGAAATGTAGATTGTATGCTTTATATCAATGTTAAATTTCTTGAACTCAATCACTGCACTTAATGTGATACATGAGTGAATATTCTTGTTCTTAGGAAATATACGTGGCAGTACTAAGAATTCATGAGGAAAAAAAGAGTTCATGGAGCATGATATAAAAAATCTACACTCAAGTGTTCAGAAAATGAAATGATAGAAATAATGATATGACAAATGTGGTAAAATGTTAAAATTGGTGCATCTGGGTATGTGGGCGGGCGGTAGGGTATATTGGAGTTTCTGTATGAGGTTTGTATTGTTTTTGTAACTGTCCTATCAATTTGAAAGTATTTCAAACTAAAAAGTAAACAAAAAAGAAAAAAAGTAATAGCAAGCCCCAGGGCAGTCACTAAAAAATATCTTAAAAATATACAATAAAAGAAACAAGGGAATTAAAATGATACACTAGAAAATATCTATTTAACACAAAAGAAAGCAGTAATGGAAGAAGTGAGGAACAAAAAAGTCATAAGACATGCTAAACATAAATAGCAAAATGACAGATGTGAAAACTACCTTATCGGTAATAACATTAAATGTAAATGGATTAAACTCTCCAATTAAAAGGCAGAGATGGCAGAGAGGTTTTTAAAAATATGATCCAACTATATGCTGTCTATAAGTGACTCACATTATATTCAAAGGCACAATAGGTTAAAATAAAAGGATGGAAAAATATCTCAAGTAAATAGTTACCAAAACAAAACAAAAAAACAGCTTATATGGCTATACTAATCTCAGACAAAATAGACTTTAAGGCAAAAAGTGTTACTTGAGACAAAGAAGGACATTTTTAAATGATAAAAGGTCAATCCATGAAAATATATAACAATTATAAACATATATACAACACAACAACACAGACCAAAACACATGAAGCAAATACTGATAGAATTGAAGGTAGAAATAGATAATTCAATAATAATAATTGGAAAGTTCAATACTTCACATTTGATAATAGATATGACAATTACCCAGAAGCTCAGTATGGAAATAGAAGTCTTTAAAAAGAGTACAGGACTTCCAGGAAGACAGAAGTTTAGAGAGGCAGAGAGATGACTTCTCTCCTCCCAAAAATAGCTAGACGACAGATGGAGACTGTCTGGAGGACTGCCCTGGGGCTCAGGACACCAGGGAAAGGTGATACATCACCCAGAAAAGAGAGGGACAAAGGAAAGGAGTCTCAGCTGGCTGAAAAATCCTGTGAGTAGAGCTGCAAAAGCAGCAGCTGGTGCCCATCCCCATACCTATGGAGAAAATGGCAGTCTGTGGACTGCAGCAGCAATGGACTGCAGTGGCTGTGGACTGAGAGGTTTGCAGGGGTCCTCTTGCCCAAGAAAGAGGAGAGGGCAGGACATTGCCTAAAGCAAATTCATATTTTGGCCAGTGAACTCAGTCTGCTGCATTGGAGGGATCACACACTTCCAGGCCTGGTGGAGCCATGACATTGTTTGCACTGAGAGCCAGCACAGAACTACAGATAATTTGCCTTCTCAAATACCTTTCCTATTGCCTTGGACTGGTTCCTGAGAAGGCAGGGGGAGGGAAGGTGTGGCCAGCCAAGGGTGGAAAACAGCCTCTGAGAGTTTGTTTGTGAGACTTGGTCAGCCCTGAGGACGTTACTTCTGCACAGTCTACCTGCCCTAGGAATTATACTGAATGCATTCCCCCCAGTACCTGGCATCTTAGCTGAGAGATCTGCCAAAGTGTGTCATCTGCTGGCCAGACCAGAAAAGTACATGAAAAAGGAAAAATAATAACAATTAATAAAAGATGCAAGCAGTTGCCTTTACTACCACCCTCTCCAAGGTCTTTGGAAACTGGCCTGTACTCCATTATTAGCCCTGATTTGAGCAGTAAACAGGGGCCATCGTAAATATCTAGAACAAGTTGAACCAAGAGCCAAAGAACAGTGGTAGCACATGGCTACTTAACAGTAAATCCCTAGGCAAGAAAGAAAAACTGAACATCAGAGTAAATTTAGCATCAGAATCAGATATTTAGACATCAGTGAAAAATTACAAGCCATAAAAAGAAAAAAGGAAGATATGACTCAGGCAAAGGAACAAATCAAAGTTCCAGATAAGACACAGGACTCGAGACAGCTAATCAATGAGTTTCATACAAATCTCTTAATTCAAATCATGTAGTTGAAGGACAACATGACTAAAGAAATAAAAGATAATAAGTAGACACTGAGTGAGCACAAAGAAAAATTTGAAATCTTTTGAATAGAAAAAATAACAAACCTTCTAAGAAGGAAAGGCAAATTAAGTGAGATTAAAAATACAATAGAAGCACACAACAGCAGATTTGAAATCATGGAAGAAAGTCTCAGTGACATAGAGGAAAGAACAACTGAAATTGAAGAGAGAGAACAGAGAGAAACGAAGGGGGAAAACTGAGCAGGGGCTCAGGGAGTTGAATGACAACATGAAGCACACCAACATACGTGTTGTGGGAGTTCCAGAAGGAGAAGAGAAGGGAAAGGGGGCAGAAAGAGTATTTGAGGAAATAATGGCTGAAATTTCCCAACTTTCATGAAAGACATGAATATACATGTCCAGGCGGCACAGTGTATTCCAATTAGAATAAATCCAAATAGACCTACCACAATAATACCACATAATATGCAGAAAGCCAAATGCCAAAAATAGAGAAAATTCTGAAACCAGCAAGACAAAAGCAAAACATTACACACAAGGGGCATTCAATAAGACTTATTGCAGCTTTTTCTTCAGAAACCATGGTGGCAAAAAGGCAGTGGTATGATATAATTAAGGTACTGAAAGAGAAACTGCCAGCCAAGAATTCTTTATCCAGCAAAACTGTCCTTCAAATATGATGGTGAGCTTAAAATATTCACAGAACAACAGAAATTAAGAGTTTGTAAACCAGAATCCAGCTTACATAAAACACTAAAGGGAGTTTTGCAGGAAAAAAAGAGAAGAGAGAGAGAAGCTTGAAGGAGAGTGTAGAAGTGAAGACTCTCAGAAAGTGTAGCATAAAAAGGTAAAAAGGTAGACAAAAATAAGATATGACATATGAAAGCCAAAGGATAAACTGACTGAAGTAAGTAATGCCTTTACTGTAATAACATTGAATGTTAATGAACTTAACTCCCCAACAAAAAGATGTAGGCTGACAGGATGGATAAGAAAACATAAGCCATCCATATGCTATCTGCAGGAGACTCACCTTAGACACAAGGTTGCAAATAGACTGAAAGTGAAAGGTTGGAAAAAAAGATATTTCATGCAAATAGCAACCAGAAGAGAGTAGGGGTAGCTTTCCTTTCTGAGACAAAACACACTTTAAATGCAAAAAAGTGATGAGATGCAGAGGGCCATTTTATATTAATTAAAGGGACAATCCACCAGTAAGAAGTAACAGTCATAAATAGCTATGCACCTAGCCAGGGTGCCCCAAAATATATGAGGCAAACTCTGGCAAAACTGAAAGGAGAAATAGATGTCTCTACAATAAAAGTTGGAGACTCCAACATGTTACTCACATCATTAGATAGAACAACTAGACAGAAGATCAACAAGGAAACAGAGAACTTGAACAATGTGATAAAAGACCTGGACCTGATAGTTATATATAGAACACTGAACCCAAATCAGCAAGTTATACATTCTTCTCAAGTGCTCATGGATCTTTTTCCAGGATAGACCAAATGTTGGGCCACAACACAGCTCTCAATGTATTTAAGAAGGTACAAAACACCTTCTTGTAATAATGGAATGAAGCTGGAAATCAATAATAGATGGGGAAGGGGAAACTTTGCAAATACATAGAGGCTAAACAACACACTCCTAAACAATCAGAGGGCCAAAGAAGAAATTGCAAGAGAAATTAGTAGATATCTTGAGATGAATGAAAACAAGAACCCAACTTATCAAAACCTATGGGCTACAACAAAGGCAGTGCTGAGAGGGAAATTTATAGCTCTAAATGCCTATATTTAAAAAAAAGGAAAAAAGAACTAAAATCAAAGATCTAACTGAACAACTGGAGAAACCAAAAAAAGAACAGCAAACCAATCCCAAAACAAGCAGAAATAAAGAAAAAACAAATATTAGAGCAGAAATAAATGAAATTGAGAACAGCAACAAAAATAGAGAAAAGCAACAAAACCAAAAACTGGTTCTTTGAGAAAATCAATAAAAATTGACATACCCTTAGCACGACTAACAAAGAAAAAAGAGGGAAGATGCAAATAAATAAAATCAGGAATGAAAGGGGGGAAGTTACAACTGACCCCACAGAAATAAAAAGGATCATAAGAGGATATTATGAGAAACTGTATGCCAACAAACTAGACAATCTAAACAAAACTAACAAATTCCTAGAAATGCACAATCTACATTGACTCTACAAGAAATAGAAGAACTCAACAAACCAATCACAAGCAAAGAGATTGAATCAATCATCAAAACTCTCCCAACAAAAAGAAGTCCAGGACCAGATGGCTTCACAGCCAAACATAAGAAGAATTAATACCAATCCTGTTTAAACTCCTCCAAAAAAATTGAAGAAGAGGGAAAATTACCCAACACATTTTTTTTATGCCAACACCACCTTAATACCAAAGCCAGATAAAGATACTACAAGAAAAGAATATTACAGACCAATCTTCTAATGAACATAGATGCAAACATTCTCAACAAAATACTTAAAAATAGAATCAACAGCATTTAAAAACATTTATACATCATGATCAAGTGGGTTTTATTCTTGGTATGCAAGGTGCTCAACATAAGAAAATCAATTCAGGTAATACACCATATTAACAAATCAAAGGGGAAAAAAACACATGATCATCTCGATTGATGCAGAAAAGACAATTGCCAAAATCCAGCATCCTTTATAAAAACACTTCAAAAGATAGGTATAAAAGGAAAGTTCCTCAACATAATAAATGGCATATTATGAAAATCCCACAGCCAACATCACACTCAATGAGGAGAGATTGAAAGCTTTCCCTCTAAGATCAGGAACAAGACAAGACCCACTGTCACCTTGTCTGTTATTCAACATTGTGCTAGAAGTTCTAGCTAGAGCAATTAGACAAGGGAAAAAAAGCATCTAAATTGGAAAAGAGCAAGTAAAACTCTCACTATTTGCAGATGACATTCTATAT
The DNA here is from genome assembly GCA_029593785.1 of Cabassous unicinctus. Classification (NCBI taxonomy): domain Eukaryota; kingdom Metazoa; phylum Chordata; class Mammalia; order Cingulata; family Chlamyphoridae; genus Cabassous; species Cabassous unicinctus. The sequence continues at coordinate 14,007 of JAQZBX010062885.1, forward strand.
TTAGAAAATCCCAAAATATCTACAACAAAGCTATTAGAACTAATAAATGAGTTCAGCAAAGTGGCAGGATACAAGATCAACAAGAAAAAATCAGTAGTGTTTCTATACACTAGAAATGAGCAAGCTGAAGGGGAAATCAAGAAAAAAAATTCCATTTACAATAACAACAAAAAGACTCAAATATCTAGGAATTAATTTAACCAAGAATGTAAAGGATCTGTATTAAGAAAACTACAAAGCACTGTTAAAAAAATTTTTTTAAAAGACTTAAACAAATGGAAGGACATTCTGTGTTCATGAATTGGAAGACTAAACATTGTGATGATGTCAATTCTACCCAAATTGATTTATAGATTCAATGCAACATCAATCAAAATTCCAACAGCCTACTTTACAGTTACTAGACAATTACTAGATTTAGTTGGAAAGGAAAGGGGTTCTGAACACCCAAAAACATCCTAAAAAAGAAGAGGAAAGTCAGAGAACTCATGCTCCCTGATCTTGAAGTGTATTATAAAGCTACAGTGGTCAAAACAGCATGGTAATGGTACAAGGACAGACATCCAGACCAAAGGAATTGACCTCTATGATCAAATGATTTTCATTAAGCCTATCAAGTCCACGTTTCTGGGACAGAACAGTCTCTTCAATGAACAGTGCTGGGAGAAATGGATATCCATAACAAAAGAATGAAAGAGGACCCCTATCTCACTTCCTATACAACAATAAACGCAAAATGGGTCAAAGACCTAAACATAAAAGCCAAGACCATAAAAATCCTAGAAGATAAGGTATGGAAATATCTACAAGTCCTTGTAGTAGGTAGGGGTTCTCTTAAACCTTATACCCAAAGCATGAACAACAAAAGGAAAAATAGATAAATGAGACCTCCTCAAAATTAAACACTTTTGCACCTCAAAGGACTTTGTGAAGAAGGTAAAAAGGCAGCCTACTCAATGGGAGAAAATATTTGGAAATTACACATCTGACAAGGGTCTAATATACATGATATAGAGAGAGATCCTACAACTCAACAATCAACAATAAAAAGACAAATGATCTGATTTAAAAAATGGGCAAAAGACCTGAATAGACATTTTTCTAAAGAAGAAGTACAAATGGTGAAAAAATGCATGAAAAAATGTTCCACATCACTGCCTATTAGGAAAATGCAAATCAAAGCTACAATGAGATATCATTTCACACCTACTAGAGTGGCCGACCAATATTGACAAAACAGAAATCTACAAGTGTTGGAGAGGATGTGGAGAGATAGACATGCTTATTCACTCTTGGTAGGAATCTAGAATGGTACAGGCACTGTGGAGGTCTGTTTGGCAGGTCCTAAAGAAGTTGAATATAGACTTGCCATGTGACCCTGCAATATGGCTACTAGGTATACACCCCGAAGAACTGAGAGCAGTGAAATGAATAAATACCTGCACGCTGATGTTCATAGAGTCATTATTCACATTTGCCAGAAGATCGAAAAAAAACCAATTGTCCATCAACTGATGAATGGATAAAGAAACTGTGTTATATAAACACAATGGAATATGACTAGGCTGTAAGAAGAAATGAAGTAGTGAAGCATATGACAATGTGGATGAACCTGGAGGACATTATGTTGAGTGAAGCAAGCCAGGCACAAAAGGACAAATATTGTATGATTTTGCTATTATGAACTAAATATAATGAGCAAATTCATGGCATGAATAGCTAAAATGTGTTACCAGAGAAAAGAATGTGGTTAGAGAATAGAAAGCTGAGGTTTAATCTGTGCAGAAAAAAAAGTTGTTTGTAAATGTTTGGAAATGAATAGAACTGGTGAAAGCACATCATAGGATTTGTAATTAGTAGTGCTAACATATGGATATGATAGCAGTTTGGGTTTTGTTTTTCTTTATTTTTTTGGAGTAATGAAAATGCTCTAATATTATATGAAGGGATGAAAGCACAACTCAGTGATTATGTCAAATGCCACTGATTTCACACTTTAGATAAATTATATGGTGTATGAAGAAAAAAAATAATAGGGTGGGTTGGGGGAAAATACACCAAATGTAAGATACAGACTATAGTTAGTAGCAATACTTTGATGAGGCTCTTTCATAATTTGTTACAAATGTTTCACAACAATGCAAGGCATTTGTGGTAGGTATGTGTGGGAGCCCTATATGATGTTATACATGTTTGTTTTGTAAGTTCACAACTTTTACTATACAATTATTGTTTATGTATGTTCATGTGTGAATGATATACTTCAACAAATTGTTTTTAAAATGAAAAAAAAAAAAGAGATATAACAGATATCTCTAGGACACTGCACAAAACAGCAGAACATTCTTCTCAGTGCAGGATGTTAGATCGTGAAACAAATTTCAATAATTTAAAGGGATTTAAATAATGCAAAGTACGTTCTCTGATAGCAATCAAATGAAATTATAAATCAATCAATAGAAATCAATAGCATAGTTAAATGTGGGAAATTCATAAACATGTGGAAATTAAACACACTCCAAATAACCAGTGAGTCAAAAAAGAGATCATAAGGGAAATTAGAAAATACTCTGAGATGAATTAAAACACAACATATCAAAACTTATTGGGGAAGCAGGTGTGGCTCAGTGGATAGAGCCCCCGTTTACCATGTGGGAGGCCCGGGTTCCCGTCCCGAGGCCTCCTTGTGAGGGCACGCCGGCCTGAGCGGTGCGGTGGGCTGATGCAGCAACCTCACAGCAGGAAGCAGGTGTGGCGCAATGGATAGAGCACCCGTTTACCATATGAGAGGCCC
>JAQZBX010062886.1:0-16800 GCA_029593785.1 Cabassous unicinctus
CCTATGGATTACTTTTAAGTAGCTATGTGCAACCACTGTTCTTTGATTATTGGTTCAAGTTGTTCTAGGTGTTTAAGATTGCCCCTGTTTAACTGCTAAAACCAGAGCAATGGACCCTTCTTTGCATGCACTTTCCTGGTCTGTCCGGTGATGGCACTTGTCAGCAGACCTCTCTACTAGACCCCAGATGCTACGGGGGAATATATTCATTGTATCCCCACCCAGATTGGTGGCAAAGAAACAATATCCCTTAGGGCAGGCTATTCTGAGCCAAGCCTCACAAATCAAGATTTCTCAGAAGCTGCTCTCCTACCTTGTCCAGCTGTACCCTTCCTCCATCTATGCCATCAGCAGCCAGTCCAGTTAAGTAAGGAGGGTGTTTCAGAAGGCAGGCTATCTTTATCTCTCTTCTGGCTCTCAGGGCAAACAATGTCATGGGCCCACCATCCCGGAAGTATGAGATCCTTGGGATGCAGCTGGTCAAAAGCTGAATTTGTTGTAAGATGTGTCCCTCCTTCTTTCTTATTTTGAGGAAAAGTACTTCTGCAAACCCCTCAGACAGTAACCACTGGCCAGGGACCCGATGACCCACTGCTGTTTGCTCCAAGGTTGGGGAAATGGACACCAGCAGCTGCTACTGCAGCTTTATTCATGAGATCTTTCTGGCCAGCTATGTTTCCTTTCCTTTGCCCCTCTTTCTTCTGAGTGGTGTCTAGCCTTCCTTTGGTGTCATAAACCTTAGAACACTTTTCCTGACAGTTCCTGCTTTTCCTCTAGCAATTTTTCCCACTTCTCTACAGTACCACATTATCATCAATGAAGTAATTATTTTCCATTTCTACTCTCAACTTTGTTGCCATTGTCTATTTTCTTAAACTTTTCTGAAAAATATACTCTCCTAAATACATGTAGAATTTATGAGTTCCATTGGTATATCTTGCCCTCTGCCTCTCACTATATATCTTAGAATCCACATGATTGCTTTAATATTAAATAATTTCAATTCATGACTAGTGTATTATTATGTAGAGTTATAAATTCACTAGAATATATATGAAGATCTTTCCAATAAATTTCATGCATTTCAAGATTTAATGCAAATATTCAAAGTTTGGAGTAAATGTACACATTTACCTGCATTCTGTGAAGAAGAGATTTACCTGAATCTTTACACTCCAGGGGCAAGAGTTTTGTTTAAATTAGAGAAATACCACTTATATGGTAAAGATTTAATATCTAGAATATATAAGGCAAACTTTCAACTTAACATGAAAAAGACAACCAACATAATTAAATGATGAGCAAAAGCTTGAATAGATATCTCTCCAAAGAAGATGAACAAATGGCCAAAATCACACTGAAAGATGTTCAACATCATTAACCATCACAGAAATACATATCAATACCACCATAAGATACCAATGACTGACCTTTTTTTAAAAATGGAACATTTCAAGTGTTGGAGAGGATATGGAAAAATAGGAACCCTCATTCATTGCTAGTGACAATATAAAATGGAGCAGTAGTATATTTTTAACATGAAAGGCAAACTTCTTGGAATGTGAATTTTGCCTCTTAATGTTCCTTTTTCCAGATCACTTGCGTAATGCAAATACTCATTCTGCTGGTCTTAATTCTCAAAATGACATGGAACACCATGGACTTATTACAGGAGTTGCTCTCAATCTTATATTTTATCCAGGAGACAGGGCTCTGGGATATCTTGGTCAGCCTGCCTTCATAAATTCACCACTTTTTCCTCTCAGCATCCAATATTATCTTTTGTGTCTCTTTCATGTTCAAATACATGGAAACCTAAAATTCAACTCTATCATTAGAAGGCAATATTGAAGCTGTTGCCAACAGACTCTTTGACCCTTACACTTTTCACTTACCAGGACCTCTTATGTTAGCCTCCATATGTGGATTACCTGTAACTTGAGCCCCTTATGGTCAGTCTATTTAGGGTATAGGGGAATGGCTGGGTACAGGAAAATGGGGGAGGGTATAGGTATGGTTTGGAGAGTTTCCTTCTAACCTTGAGGATTGGGAGTGATAGGTCAAAAGCAAATGCTGCAAAAAGACCATATTTTCTTAATTTATCCTATAAAATGAGTGGCTTAATTACTGTGAAGGAATTGCTAAATTAGAATTATCTTTTATGGTAGTGATTTTTTGGATGGTGGCTGCAATAAACATATCATTATTAAAGCATATTTATAGTCTTAGAGTAAGGGAAATAAAATCTAATTGCCAAATTTCAAAATGGTCAGTAGTTAAAGAAAAATACCCCTGAGAATTATGGGAAAGTTTTCCTGGATAATACTTGGGACTAATGAAACATTTAAAATATATTTTACACAAACTTATAATCAGTATGCTTTTGAAATTGTTCATAATGTTGGGATGTTATGGAATAAAAAGTTGTTTTTCTTTTAACCACCAGTTGAGGTACAATACAATATGTAGCTCTCATGTTAAAAAAAGTGTTAGATGTTATAATGTGACCCAATGTTTTGGGTATACTTAAATTCCGTGTCATTCTTAACCAAATACAGAGAAAAGAACTGGCAGGTACAGCTACAAAAGGTGGCAGTGTTTGAGTTTGCAAAAGGGCTTCCAATTCAAAGTACCAGAAATTTGTTGGCTTTTATAAAAGGGATTTATTTAGGGTAAAAGCTTACGGTTCCAAGGATATGATTAGTCCAAACTGAATCATCATCATAAATGGCTTCTCACCAAAGTCAGCTACGATTGATCCTGGAATGTTATCACATGATGATGTAAAATAGTCTCCAATCTCTGCACAGGTTTCAGCCAGCCAGCCATGCCTTCCTCTCCTCTGTCTTTAAATCTCACCCATCTTAAGCCCCTGAACAAAAATGTCACACCTGCAGATGAATTCATCAGTCCTCCCTTTCCTCCCCCATATTCCTATATTTTTCTATTTGTTTGGACCCTCTGGATTCTGTGTCTGTGTATGTGTCTGTTAACTCCAAGGGACTCAGAGCTTCTCATGCAGGGATTCTCTCTGGACACTCACTGCCCTTGGTGCTTCCTCCATGATTAAGTTACTTTGAATGAACAAATCATGAAAAATTGCCATGTGTCAGACACTGTTGTTCTAAAAAGTTTTCAGAATTCAAAAAAATTCATCCTCACAACCACTCTCTGAGAGAAGTACAATTATTTAAGAAATAGACAACCTGAGGGTCATAGATGTATAGTAAGGTCACTCAAGGTCAAAAGCCTGTAAGGAGTGGAGGCAGGAATTGAAGCCTGGCTCCAGAGCCCACCTACTGAGGCATGGCCCCAAAACTCCTCTCAAAGGGAAGGATACCCAGGACCCTCACAAGAGCAAAGGAGCAGTGAGGAGAGATACCAGACAGGGACCCCACAGTTATTCCTTTCCACCCACCTGCTGTTGAAAGCCAATGGCTTCTGTTTGTCAGCTCTGCTCCTTTTGTGCTGCATGAAAAAAAGAAGCAACAATCCACATCTGCGGACTCATGAGACCCATGATGATGGCTATGGTGAAGCAGGATCATGGGGGTGGGGTGGCAAGTCTGAGGTCAGCCACTCTCCTAAGCTGGCCTTTTCCATTACCTCCCAAGCACTTCCCAGACCCACTGGTAGAGGAGGGAGATGACAACCATCACTATCAGGACCTCTGCTCCCTGGGCTTACAGACCACTCCCTCAGCAATTAAGCAGATGAGAAAACTGAAGCTCACAAAGTAGAGATGGCTTACCCAAGGACACATGGTCAGGTCTTCTGATTCCAGATCACAATCCAATACTCCAGGATTTAATTGATATCTCTTTAGTTATAGAGTGGCAGCTGGGAGAGTGATTTAACAGATTGAGACACAAGCAAGGAATGGGCTTTTTGAAGTATCTGAGAAGGCCAAAAGAGACTGGACAGGGCAGGATCAGCCACAAACTCACTGCCTGCCCCAAGCAAGTATGGAAGCAGAGATGCTCAGGGTAGAGAGGTCCCCAGATAGCTCCAAAGCCTATGTTTCCATCTCCTAGGTGCAGTGGGGAAGAAACAGTAGTTAAAATGCAGCATTGGTATTAGATTGTCTAGCAGCATCCCTCTCTCTTAGACCTCACTTATGTCTTTTTCCTTCTTCTAAAAGGGAAGATTCTAGATGTTTTAGCATCCTAGGTTTGTTAAGAGAATAGGCACCTAGTAAATGCTTGGTGATTCTGCATTCATTTTTTAACTACCAGATGGGAAAACTGAGGCCCAGACAAGGGAAACAAATGCCCACAAGTCAGCACCAGATCAAAATCCAGGGCTCAGACTCCCTGATTCCCTCTAGTAAATTCAAATCCTCTAACTTCACTCCCCTAAATCTTAGTTTCCCAACTGTAAAATGGAGATAAGCATATCACCCAAAGAGTTGTGAGAAATTCAAGGCACAGTAATTGTGACTGTGTAAATGTCAGGATCCATATGCTGTGTGTTGCTATGGTGAGCCATAAGCATATCAGTGCTGAGATCACAGGTCCAGGGGTTGGAAAGAGCCCAGCAGGAAAGGGCATGTGTTGGAGAGTGGCTGCAAGGAGGTCACACAAGCTCCCAGGACTTGGGGCACTGCAGGCAGGCTGCCCAGCACTTACACTCAATGGCTAGGCCTTGGACCATGTCCCAGGCCTGGCAGTGGATGACAGACAACACCAGGCTGCACATGAGCACCAGGGCAGTCAGGGTCTGCAGAAGGTAGATGATGAGGTAGCTATGGGCCGGGAGTCAGTGCTCACCTAAGGCCCTTTGTGACCCAGCCCTGATGCCCCTCCTGGCAGGCCATGTCCTAACCTCCCCCCCCCGACAGAGGCCATGCAGTCTCCTGCTTGGCCCTTTGGCTCATGCCATTTCTCCTGCCTGACATGACCTCCCCTTCCAGGTCCAGTTCAAATGTCAGGTCCTCTGTAAAGCTCTCGTGTCTGCCCTAGACATGGAGAGTCACTTGCACCTCTGAATCAGCACTGCCCTTAGCATGCACTGCCCTGTGATTCAGGACAGGGCGGTGATTCTGTATTTCAGTGTGGGTTTTCCTTCCATCCTGGTTGTTCCTGGACAGCAGGGGCTAGCGCTGCACCTGGCTCACCTCTTCTCACTATCCACAGCCAGGACTCTGCAGGGGCCCAGGGAATGTGTGCAGACTTGTGTCAAGTCACAACACTCATCCCACAAAATATATGCTATTTGCCACCCAGAGTACTTTTTTATGGCCACCTGAGATGGAAAGAGCAAAAAGCGTACCAGAGTGGAGGAAACCTTCTTTGTCCCTAACACTTTGCCCAGACTCCCTGTCTTACTGGGGTTGACCCAGCCACCCACCAAAGCAGGGACTGCGGTAGTCCTCATCCAGGAATGAGGAAACTGAGGGCCAGATGGGGACAGAGATGTACCCACATGGTACAGCAGCAGATGGGACAGGACTGGAGAACTCTGGATTCCAGTCCAGGGCCCTCCCTCTAGGGTGCGGCCCCCTTGCCCATGGATAATTTGTCTGGGAGGACAGAGGCCTCTGCAGATTCATCACACTCCCTGAGGGGGAGGGGTGATGGAACTTCACAGGAAGAAAGTGCTTGTATCCTGACCACAGCCTCTTTAGGTGCATTCTAGAGAGAGAGTGGAAAATTAATAGTGTTAATACCATGGCTCCTTATGTAGGGTCAGAGCTCAGCAACAATAAACAGAAAGGCCTGTGAGTCAGAGCCACACAGAGCTTGGGGCCACTGGCTACCTTTGGTTTCCCTTAAAAATCATAAAATATCCTACCCTTTGTTAAAGCAATATATATTTAATAATTGGCAATGTTGACTGCTTCTGGTAGAAACGATTTTTTTTCTTTCTATTCGTGTTCTTTTTCTAATGATTTCTATAGTCAAAACTATTTACTTGTGTAAGATTTTAAAACCATTTTAAAACAGAACCCAAATATATTGATAACATAAACTTCTAACCACATAAAAAGAATTTCAAAAGGGACACAATTCCTCACCATCCCAACCGCAAGAGCCCTTCTGCTTCCTTTCCCCATGTTCTAGACTTGTCCTCAGCCCTGAGTATATTATATTTTCATAATTATATTAATAGTCTACATTCACATGTGCTCTGCTTTTTTTACTTAACGTTTTATCTCTAGAATTTTTTGAGGTTGTTTTGCAATTTACATAACTAAAACTTTTCATGGTAGCAGAGAAAGGGTTAAGCCACATTATACTTAACCATTCTGTTTTGATTGGTCCTTTATACATTGACTTCTTACTATAATGAATAATATGAATATGTGCATTTGTCTGGAGAAATATCCCCTTGTTTTTACTTTCCTGGAATAAATTAACAGGACTAGGGAATTTAGGAGTAGGGCAAAGGACAGATCCTTACTTGGATTTTTTTTTGCCTGATCATTTTCCCAAGGAGTTTTCCAATATCCATTGACTCTGGCAGGATATGATTATGCTGCTTATATTGCCACTTTACATGTACTAGGTAATTTTTAATAGAAAATGTTGAAGCCAATTGGATAGGGGTAAAATGCTCTCCCTTTCTTGTGTGATTTTGCACATTCTTGCTTATATGTGAGGCTGATCAACTAAAGTCTTGAAGGTTATCATCCGTGAGGACATCTGCTTCTGGTCATGATGGAGTAATAAGGGTTAGTTTTGCCCTCCCACTGTAAACAACTAAAAATACTGGACAGAATATATGAACCCACAGTTCTCATATGCTGGATGACAAGCAGTGCATAGCAGAGATTCCCAAGGGAAGGGAAACCTGTGAAGTGACAATCCCCAGTGTGTGGACAGTTTACAGGCTATAGCACAGCCCAGATGGGGTTGGCAGGGTCCTTGAGTAGCATACAAGCAGCTGGGAATCTGCGATTTCAAGGCAGCTACATTTGCATGCAGAGTGCCAGAGGAAGAGAGCTGCAGGGTGAGGAAAGTTCTGAGAAGGGAATGGCAACTACAGAGCTCTGCAGAAGGTCCCCTTCCAGTATTCAGCTGAACCAAGCCATGTCACAAGGAAACTACCAATGGCCTCAGAAGACAGCATGAGAATGCAACAGGCAGCACAGTCCTCAGGTCTCACACAGGACTGGGAATAGTTCATATTTCCACAAATCAGCATGGGAGAAACTAATAATTTATAGAAGTTTGGGTATTCAGAGGGTATTGGCTCAGTAGTTGGGAATAATTAGTCCTGAACTAAAAGTTGCTCTTGTTGCACCTAACAAAGAGTGAAAGCAAGTTTTAACAGGACCAAAGTGCAGCCCAGAACAAAGCTCAAGACTGTTGAAAGGAATATAAACATATCCAACACCCAACCACCTACAATGCACAATGTCTGTCATCTAATAAAAATTACCAGATATATAAAAAGCAGGAAATACAACCTATAATGAAGAGAAAATTAATTCATTAGAAACAGACCCAGAAATAACGATTGTAGAATTTACAAAGACATTAAAAACATTATAATAATCTTCCCACTAGAACAACTTTTTGAGCAACAGAAAACCATCCTCGAGGAAGTTCAAAGACAAATGGGGTCAAATGCTGAATTCTCATCTCAATCTTGAAAGGGAGCTATTTTAATTTCTGATGAGATGAGATACTAAGTCTCAGACAGATTAAATAATGTGTTTAAAGTCACTAGTCAGAAAGGAAACCTCACCTTTCCAAGGGCAGAGCCCATAATCTTTCCCAGATTCCATAATCTTTCTCAGATTCCTTGTCTTTCTAGGGACACAGTCTCTGTGGCCAGAGAAGTAGGCCCTTGTGGAGCCAAGAGTGTTCCACAGGGTCCTGGGAGCCACATGACTGCCAGATCTCAGGGCTGGTGCCAGAGAGATCTGATCTGGACATTTCAACCTGGGAGAGATGATTAGGTACTGGGACAAGGGAAAGGGGCTGCTGATATCATAGGAACTGACAATTAGATGGGTTTTGTATACACATTCAATAAGAAGTCTGTATATACATTGGATTAATGCTAAGGGAAATTTCAAAGGTGGCACAGTGCTAGTGCTTTCTTCTAGCCCCATAAATCCTGGAAGGGAGGAAGAGCAGAGGTCTTCACTCATGTGACAGTTGTGGAAACTGAATTCAGACAAGGAAAGTAACTGTATCTGGTCCCAGATCAGGGGTGTGAGAATGGACATGAGTGCATCCTTCCTCACTCTACATGCCTTCTCCCTCATGTGGCCCATGCTGGCACCCCATCCATGACTCTGCAACCTGCTCTGCACCATGATGGATGGTGGTTGTCTTCAGCTGCAGGCAAAGCAGAGACAGTAGCAGCACCCACCTGCCCACAGGGACCAGGGAGAAGAAAGAAGAGAGAAGGGGTGAGGTAGGACTGCCATGGAGAGCTGGGGTACAATCCTTCCAGGAGAGGCTGCTCTTGGATGCCATCTGCAAGAGATGCATGCTTTGCGCAGATGGAAGGTGAAAGTAAAAGGGCAGGCCATTCCAGAGATGTGGGGATTGAATGTGGGCTTCCTGCAAGAGTGTGTGTGTGTGTGTGTGTGTGTGTGTGTGTGTGTGTGAAGAGAGAGAGAGAGAGAGAGAGAGAGAAAGAGATGCATTAGATCCCCCAAAATTCAACTGGTATATGCATGCAAGTGCTCCTTAAACATGTAGGGCCATTCCCTCTTCTCCCACTGCTGTCCTTGAGGTTGATGCTTCTGTGTCCTTGACCCATTTCCCCTGATGGACCTAGTACCCTTGACATTTAAAGGGAAAAGACTGAAAGCTATGGCCCTAAGATCAGAACAAGAAAGCAATGCCTTTATTTGCTAATTTTATTCAATATTGTTCTGGAGTTCCTAGCTATGGTAATTAAGCAAGAAAATGAAAGGGAAAAAAGGTATATAGGTGGCAAAGGAATAAGTAAAACTATCTTTATTGACCAATGATATGGTCTTATATGTAGAATATCCCAGCGAATCACATAAAAATTTATTATATCTAATAAACAAGTCCAGCAAGTTTGTAGAATACAGTATCAATATACAAAAATCAGTTTTATTTTGTAAACTAGCAATGAACAAACTGAAAATGAAAGTAAGAAAAACAATTCCATGTACAACAACATAAAAATGAATAAAATATTTAGGAAAATGTTTTACAAACTAAATGAAATTTTTGTATACTGAAAACCATGAAATATTGTTGAAAAAAATTAAGGAAAACCTAAATAAATGGGAAGATACTCCATACTCATGGATTAGTTAACTTAATATCGTTAAGATGGCAATGTGCCCCAAATTGACCTACAGATTAATTGCAACCACTATCAAAATCCCAGCTTGTTATTTTTAGAACAAATTGACAAGCTAATCCTAAAATTGATCTGGAAATTCAGGGAACACAGAATAGCCAAAAATTTTTGAAAAAGAAGAACAAAGTAGAAAGACTCACATGTTCCAATTTCAAAATTTAATGAATGCTACAGTAATGAGGATGGTGTGGTATGAACATAAAGATAGACATATAGTTCAATGGAATAATATTGAGAGTCCATAAATAAACCTTCCCATTTACAGTTAATTCATCTTTCATTAGGTTTCCAAGCCAATTCAATGGAAGAAAAACGGCATTTCAACCCTGGTGCTGGGACAGCTGGATAATCACAAGCAAAAGAATGAAGTTGGACTACTTCCTAATATCACATACAAAATGAACTCAAAATAGATATAGTCCTAAATGTAAGACACAAAATTACAAAATTCTTAGATGAAAATATGGAAGAAAATCTTTATGACCTTGGGTTTGGCCATGGTATCTTAAATATGACACCAAAAGCACAAGTGACAAAAGAAAATAATAGTTACATTGATCTTCCTAAAAATTGAAAATTTTGGTGCTTGAAATAAGAAGCAGTATCAAGAAAGTGAAAAGGCACAATAAAGAGAAGGAGAAAATATTTGCAAATCATATCTGATAAAGAACTTGGATATACAATATACAGAGAATTCTTACATTACATAATAAAAGACAAAAAGCTCAATAAAAATGGACAAGAATCTGAATATACGTTTCTACAAAGAATATATATGTGTTCAATAAATACATAAAAGATATGTTAACCAAAAGGGAATCAAAATCTCAATGAGATATCAATCCTACTAGGATGGGTTTAATACATTTTTAAAAATAAGTTTCTCTTATGAATATTTATGCAAAATCTCTCAAAAAAATAATGGCAAATCAAGGAATGAAAAAAAGTAAATAAACAGAAATACTTGAAAATCACATCCAACAGCACATTAAAAGAATTATGCACTATGACCAAATAGGTTTTATCATAAGTATGCAAGGGTGGTTCAAACTAAGAAAATCAATTGATAGAATACACCATATTTAGAAAAATGAAGGGGAAAACCCCATGATCATTTTGATTGATGAAAAAAAGGCAATTGACAGAAAACCAGCATAATTGCTTGATAAATAACACTTAGAAAAATAGGAATAGAAGTTGTTTTAGTTTGCTTGGCTTTCTAAAGCAGATGCTATAAAATTGGTTGATTTTTTTTTAGGAGGTACTGGGGATTGAACCCAGGACCTTGAACATGTGAAGTGCATGCTCAGTCACTAAGCCACACCTGCTCCATAAAATGGCTTGACTTTTAACAATGTGAGTTTATCCCCTTAAACTTTGAGGCTTTGACAATGTCCCAGTCAAGACACCATCAATGTGAAGCTTTCTTCCTGGAGACCTGATGAAAGCAGGCCTTGGGGCCTCTGCCACATGGTGAGTCAAATGGCAGCACCTATTGATCTCTCCCTTCTCTTCTTGGTTTAGTTGTTTTTAGCTTATTGCTTATATGACTTTTTTTATCCTCATTTGAATTTCATTCTCTTACTCAGGATTCCAATAAAAGATCCACACAATAAACAAAAAAAAATTTTAATTCCTACCCTGAGGAGTCTTACTATGTTTTCTAATTGAGTGGCAAGAATCTCTAGAGTACATAGGCAGGGCCAATAAAATAAAACAAACCAATACTCCATGCCCTTTATATTAATCTTTATGTTTATGAACCTTATTCTTTTAAAATTAAAACTTAGCCTAATAAAATCTATTGCCTAAGAGTTACCACTGGAAAACATTGTTGCTCAAATGTGGCCTCTCTCTAAGCCAAACTCATCAAGGAATTTTAAAAAATTCCTCACTACCTTGCTTGCTGCATGGGACATGATTCCTGGGGATTAGCCTCCCTGGCACTGACATATTTTTACCAAGTGTCAACCAGTGATGTCTTTGGAAAAAGATCTTGACCAAAAGGGGGAAATGTTAAATACAAGAATTTTTATGTCTAAGAGATTTCAAAGTGAGTCAGAGGTTGTTCCAGAGTTTATCATATGTATATCTCAGGCAGATCTCACTAACTGCCACAGCAAACAAAGCCTCAAACAAGGTCCTCCTGAGGGCTTTTAGAGGCATCTGGACACTATATGTAAGGCAGACCATGCTAGGAAATCAGCACCCCATTGGTGGGCCTTAACTTGGGATATATGATAACAAATTTCCCCACTGGAACAGAGTTAGGCTCATTTATATTTTCCCAGCACACAATTTTTCTACACTTTTCATTTGAACTTATAATAAGTGATATATCCATTAAATATATTTTCCAGGGACTTATATCTTCAGTATAAATTCAGTCAGTTCATATTCTGATTGAACCTGAGTCTCAGCAGAGTTGCAGCCAAAACCTATTCTCCAGTACATTGAACTAACCTAGGAAAACTCAGGAAAGGATGATGGTGGACAACCCCATCCCAGAAAATAAAGGGTATCTAGAACTGCAAGGAAAACAGTTCTTTCCATCTCACCCATAAGATCCAAGTCCCCTCTCAGTCTGAATCAGAGCAAACATTGCCTTCCCAAAATCCTCAAGACTGAGAAATGAACAAACATAAGGAAGGAATGTAACAATGGGCCGTAGTAAACATATTATTATTGTAGTAATGTAAGAACCTGTAACACTGATATAAAAATAATTGTTACCAAAGGTTTTGAAGGGAGGAGGAGGGAAGAATAGGTGGAACATAAGGCTTTTTTAGGGCATTGGAATTGTTGTGCATGATATTGCAATGTCAGAAACAGGACATTATATATTTTGTCAAAACATATAAAATTGTTTGGTGCAAAGGGTAAATGATAATGTACACCATAGACCATGGTTAGTAGCAATGCTTCAATAATTTTTCATCAATTGTAAAAAATGTACCAAACTCATGTAAAATATTATAAACAGGGGAATGTGAGAGGCAGACAGGGTGGGATATATGGTAATCTCCTATTTTTTTAAGTAACTTTTCTGTAATCTAAAACTTCTTTAAAAATAAAGTTTAAAAAATAGAAAAAAAACACAGAAACATATCATTTCACACAAACTATAATGACTATTATTAAAAAGAGAAAATTACATGCATTGGAAAAGACATGGAAAAACAGGAACACTCATTCTTTGCTGGTGGGAATGTAAAATGGTTCAGCTGTTATGGAAATCTGACAATTCCTCAGAGCTTACTATAGAAGTGCCATAAGAACCAGCAATCCTGCTACTAGGTATATACCCAGAAGTATGGAAAGCAGAGTCTGCAACAGATATTTGCACACCAATGTTCATAGAAGTATCATTCACAATTGCCAAAAGATGAAGCAACCGAAGTGTCTATCAACAGATGAATAGATAAAATATGGTATACACATAAAATAGAATATTTTTTGTTATAAAGAATTCCTGATGCATGTGACAATATGGATGAACCCTGAGTACATTTTGTTGAGTGAAATAAGCCAGGAACAAAAGGACAAACATTGCGCAATCTTTCTGACATGAGCTAATTATAATAAGCAACCAAATAAGCAAAATTTCTTTAATATACGTTACCAAGTGATATCCTGGGATTAGAGAATGAGGAGGAGTTGGTGCTTAATTTGTACAGGATTTGTATATAGGTTTATTGCAAAGGTTTGGAAATGGATGATGGTGATGCTAGCACATAATTGTGAGTATAATTAAGAGCACTGAATTACATTGGTAAATGTGGTTAAAAGGGGAAATGTTAGGTCATATATGTTACTAAAATAAAATTAAAAATTAAACATAAGACTGAGCAACACAGTGAACCTTATTGTAGATGATGGACTACAGTTCATAGTACAAGTATAAGAATATTTTCTCATGTATATAACAAATGTACAGCACTAATACAAGGTGTTAATAATAGGGTGGTATATGGGGAAAAGTACGCCTAATGTAAAGTATGGACTATAGTCAATAGTACTATTTTAATAATCTTTCATCAATTGTAGCAAAGAACACTTTTTTAGTTTTTTTTAATTTTTAAAGAAGCTTTAGATTACATGAATGTTACATAAAAAAATAGGGGATCCTCCTATCCCCACCCCTTCCCACTCCCACACTTTCCCATATTAACAACATCTCTCATTAGTGTAGTACATTTGTTACAATTGATGAACACATATTGAAGCATTGCTACTAACCATGGACTATAATTTACATTATAGTTTACAGTCTGCCCCATACTATTTATAGGTTATGACAAACTGCATAATGGCCCGTATCCATCATTGCAATGTCATGCAGGACAATCATAATGTCCTAAAAATGTCCCCATGTTACACCTATTCTTCTCTCTCCCTCAAAACCTCTGTAGCCACTGCCTTTATATCAATGATAAAAGTTCTTCCATTCCTAGAATAGTAATAAGTCAATAATAGAATAATAATAAGTCTACTTTAGTCCATTGTTCATTTCCCAAACTTGAGGATTTGGGGATGGTGATGTCTATTTTGTTTCTAATTGAGAGGGGGCTTAAATCCCATGGGGCAGATGGATGGAACTACCTTGCTTGTAGCTGCAAACACTTCTGTTCCTTTTTATGAGCATTGTCTATCATCATTTCATTGTTAGTTGTCATAGGTGACACCAATGAACCGGAGGGTACCTGTTGCAACTGCTGAAACTCAAGACTTAACTGGCACATGAACAGACTAAAGATTTAAGTCTCTGGGACATAAATTTAAAAAGCATAGTGCTAATTATAGATTCAAATAAACGGGACAGAAGAGCCATGTGTAGGGAAACTATAAATGAGTCTAACTCTGTTACACTGGGGAGCATAAATTCCAAAGTAAGGCCCACAGACAAGGTGCCAAATTCCTGAGCTTGTCTGCCCTTTAAAGAGCAATTATTAAAAAAAAAAAAAAGCTGTGGTAGTTTAAATTGTTTGTGGATGCCAGAAAGTTATGTTCTTAAATTGGTCCATTCCTCTGCGGTAAGAACCCTTTGATTGGATTGCTTCAGTGAGGTATAGCCCAGGGTGGGTCTTTTTACTTCTGCTGGAGTCCTTTATAAATGGGAAATAGGAGGCTACAGAGACAGAGAAAAAAGATGGAGAAACAGAAACACCAAGAATCTGAGAGAGAAGGCCCTGAGAGGCAGAATATGAAATCAATGGAACATAGATACTGGGAGGAGCCACTGAAACCAGATAATGAAAGCAATGAGGCCTGCAGGAGAGCTGAGAGCTGAGCAGAAACCACCCTGTGCCTTATCACCAAAGCTGCAGCTCAGGATGAAAGCATCTCCTAATGAGGCCTTGATTTGGGCACTTTCACATCCTTGGAACTGTAAGCTTATAAGTTAATAAATCCCCATTGTAAAACCAATGCATTTGTGCTATATTTGTTTTGCAGCCTTTGGAAAAATAAAACAAGGGCTATCCTCAATTGTAAAAATGTTCCACAGCAATTCAAGGTGTTGGTGGATGGGTGATGTATGGAGGTCCTGTATTTTATGCATGATTGTTCTGTATATCCATAAGTTCTCTAATATAACAATTACAAAAAAAAAAAAAAAAAAAAAAAAAACCTTAAGGATTTTAAGTTGAATTTCTGGTTGTGGACAAACATAGTCAAAACAGAATTAAATAATCCATTTTAAGGACTGTATAAAATTATTTTATCTTTGTTAGGTAAGCAATTTTTAGCCTTATTAAATCTCTTTGCTATAATAGATCATCACTAGTATCTTCCTGAAATCAGTACCATATGAGTTTAATCATTTTAAAAATATGTTTCATGCAGTGTCGCTAAACCTGCTCTATGTAGGAATTTCCTATATGTGACCACATCAGGCCTATGACTTCATCAAGATTTAGTAGAATACCTAAGACTCTTATATTTAATATAGAATCCTATAAGTATGAAGCAGAAAACTGACTTGATTTTACATCAATGAAACTGACTTTCATTCCTGATGTAAATAAACTTCCATCTGACTCACTATGTGTGTATATATGTAACTATTTCAAGTCTAACAGAAATGCCAAAATGGGCAAATACTAAGAAATTCCTGAAGATTCAACTAGTGAAAATGTCCTTTATATTATGGTAGGCAAAAAGCCTTTACATTATGGTGGATAAAAAGGAAATTCAGCCCTATATAACTACTTCTAAAATATTATTTAAGAAAATTTAAATAATACTAAAATAATTTGTATTAATTGTTATATAAATTCAAACTATGTTATATGTTGATTTTCCTTTAATAGTAATGCCCTCTGTTTTAAATTTTGTACACAAAATTTCATGTATTTTTCAAGTATATGGCAAAAAAGTGTTTTAAAAGAAAAATTATGAATAGAGACAGCATAAAGAATTGAACAACAGTGACAATAAATAACTCACTTTTGAGTATTATATATTCTTTACCTAAAGATAAGAAATGTTTCCCTTGTTGGCTTCTCAGAATCAAGTACTTGATGCTGGTTTATCCAATTTTCCTATGTAGAGAGCATTTAAGAATTTCTGCTCATGAAAAAAAACACTATTACTATGTTGCGGAACTGTGTTTTAACCTGACTTGTAGTCTGCAGATGACCTGACTCAAGCGCCAGCCTTAGTTTTGCCCCATTTTGTAAATTTCTCAAAGCTGGATGATCTCCAATGCTGTTTGAGACAAAACATTTAAATTCACATATAACTACATTCACCAGGATTAGAGGCAACAGACTGGCAACCATCAGATTGATATGATGGTAAATTTTACGTATCAACTTGACTGTGTTATAGTTCCCAGTTTTCCTGTCAAATAATGGCATAGATGTTGCTGGGAAGCTATTTTATAAATGGATTGAAATATACAATTGGTTGGCTTTAAAGAAAGCAGATTTCTATGGATAATGTAGGTGTACCTTATCCAGTTGGTTGGATACATTAAATGAACAAAACTAAGGGTTCCAGGAGGATGGAACTCTTTCTGAAGACTACACTGCCACTCTGTCCTGAGTTTGCAAACTAAGGAATTCATACTTAAGACATCAATATCACTATTACAGGGATATCCATCCTCCTGCCTGCCCTTCAGATTCATACTTGCTACACCCACAATCTCATGAGCCAATTCCTCATAATAAATCATAGATACAATAAATCCTATATATATATATATATATATATATACACACACACACACACACACACACACACAAACACTTACATACATATATACACACACAATCACACACATACATATATGTTGTTACTTCTATTTCTCTGTAGAATTCTCACTAGTACCAATTTTGATATTAGCAGAAGAACTTAAACTAAAGGGTGATTTTCTTAAGTTGGTCCTGGGGCCTTTGGAATTGGTTCTTAACCTTTTCAAATTAAAACAACTCTATTTCCAGTGGTAAAGAAGACTCTGGCAGTCCATGATGTGATGTGTCAGTATAGCTATGC
>JAQZBX010062887.1:0-16799 GCA_029593785.1 Cabassous unicinctus
CTGAATCAAAATATACAAACTACCATAAAAGACACACAGAAATTGAGAATTAAAAAATCTCCACTGATGACAATTCTTCCCTCACTCCAATGAAAACAACGAAGCATTAGAAAACTGAGCACAATACTCTGACATGAATTAAATACCTGAAAGACACATTTGCAATGATTAAAATCCACCTTGAAGCAGAAATTCAAAAATTAAAAAAGCAAATGGCAGAAACAGAAGAGATGAAAAGGGAATTGACTGAACTCAGGAAAGGTATGGATGAAAAAGACAAAGTGATCTCACAACTGAAGACTGAATTATAAGGTACCCAGAGAATAATAGAATCAAAAGAATAATTAATAGGGGGCATTGATAAAAGACAAGAAAGCAAACGAGAAAAGGAAAATGAGCTAATAAGCATCAGAGAAAAAGTGATTGTACTGGAAAACAGTCAAGGAAGAAATATGTTTAAATGAAGTCACTGAAGAAGTAAAGAAAAGCAACAAACATGAAAAACAAGTAGTATGCAAAACTATAATTCAATAAACCTTTCTTTAAATTAAAAGAAGACCTGAGAAAGGGTCCACCAGGGTCCTGAAAAATATATTTGAAATGATCAATGCTGATACCCCAATAAAACTAAAAGATTTCAAAAAAGAAAAAAAATTCTTAAGGTTTTAAAACAAAAAGTTCAAATAAGTTACAAGTCGAAAGAATTACAGTCATCAGACTTCTCAAAAATAATAAGGGAGACAAAAATGGAGGAGCATTTAAGAAAAAAAACTCAGATAAATAAAGTGTGAACCTAGAATTTTCTAGCTAGCCAAACGTTCTTTCAATGGTCCAAGCTATAGAAAAACAGTTTCAATATTAAAGAGCTTAGGGAATTCTGTTTATTTGGGGAAAAGCCCTTCTTGAGGAATCTATTAGAAATGGACTTCATATAACCAAGAGATGACAGGCAAATCTCAGGGGAAAAAGATATACATATATATGTAAATGTAAATCAAAGACTAAAACACAGGTTGCTAAGAGAGTGGATGACTAATGTACAGATATTATATGTAACAAATTAGTATGTGACTAAAAATTGGAGGAAGAAAGAAAGAAAAAGGAATAATAGGTACATTTGTGTTTGTATAAGCACAAGGTGGAAGTTAATGGATATCAATAAAAACTAATAAACCAGATGGTAAAAAGTTAAATATAAACAATAGGACCTAAGGAGCATTAAAAATGGCTTAACAGGTGTAATACGGGGGCTATTTCGGGTTAGGAATCATCCTGAATGACACTGCAACGACAGGTATAGGTCATTTTATATCTTCCCATAACCTGCAGAATTGTGTGGAAGAGAGTGTAAACTACAATGTGAACTATGGTCCATGCTCATTGGCAATGCCTTAGATGCATTTATCAATTGCAATGAATGTGCCACACTAATGAAGGATGTTGTTTACGTGGGAGGGTGTGGGAGGTATGGGGAGTGGGGCATATGGGAATCCCTATATTTTTTTGTGTAACATTTATGTAATCTAAGTATCTTTAACAATTTTTTTTAAATATTTTAAAAAATAGTTTAAGTACAAAGATAACTACTACTACAAAAATAAAAACCTCTTTAAATATAAAAATACAAATAAATTATTAAAGAATACACATCTTGTAGAAAAAGTTAAGAAATTACCCATAGAAAAGCACCAGGCCCTGTTGGGTTCATAGAGGAATTATTCCAAACTGTCAAAGACCAGATAGCCCCAACATTACATACTTCCAGAATATTAAAAATGAAGGAAAACCTTCCTAATTCCTCTTACAAATCAAGTATAACATTGATAGTAAACCTGACAAAGATAGTACAAGAAAGAAAATTATCAACCTGTAGCATTCATGAATATGGATGTGAAAATACTAAATAAAATATTAGCAAACAGAATCTAACACCATGTTAAGAAAATGATATGAGAAAGTGAGATTTATTCCAGGAATGTAAGATTGCATCAATATTAGGAAATCCATTAATTTCCTAACATTGATAGGCCTAAGGTAAAAAAATCATATTATTTGCATTGATGTTGAAGAAGCCTTTAACAAAATTCAATAGCCATTCCTGATTTTTAAAAAATAACATTAAAGAAACCAGGAATGGAGAAATGCTTAACATGAATTAATTATCTATCTATCTATCTATCTATCCATTCTTAAAGTCCATGTTTTAATTGGAAAGTTCTAAAGGCATTTTCCACTAAAATCAGCAGTTAGGTATTGCATAATGATATTAGCCAATGCAATTAGAAAAGAGAAATCAATTAGGGGCACAAGAATGATAAATAAGAAGTAAAACTATCTCTACTGCATATATGATAGTATACCTGGAAAAACTTAAAAGGTACTTTCACTTTGTAAAAGTAACTCAAACAATACAAGAAACCACTAATGTAGCAGAATATAAAATTAAGAAGGCAATAGTTCCCTTAAACACAAAAATAACCAGTTAGGATACAAAATAGTAGAGAAAATTCCATTTACAATGAGCAACAAAGATTGTCAAATACTTAGGTATAAATTTAATGTGGAATATGCAACACCTATGTAAGTAACACTTTAAAATATGCCCCAATGCCATAAATCTAGACTTGAACAGAAATATATCTGTTGTTCTTACTTGGGATGACTCAACATCATAAAGATAGTTAGTTTTCTTTAAGTTAATTTATAAATATAACATAATCCAAAAAAAAATTATAACATGATTTTTAATGTATTAGACAAGTCAATACTTGTTAAACATGCAAGAATAGTCAGGAAAACACTGAGAAAAAAATTATGAGGAGACTAGTTCTACCAGATATTAAAATACATTATAAAATCTATATACTCAAACAGATAAGTGGAATAGACAAACATATAAGTGGAATAGAGCAAAAAGTCCAGAAACAGACCCAAGTTTTTATGAACATTTAGTATATTATAAAGGTAACTTCTAAAACCACTGGAACAAAGATGGACTTTTTGATAAATGTTGCTGGGACACCTGGGTAGCTATTTGGGAAAAAAGACAATATTTGATCCATATTTTACATCATAAACAAGAATATACGTCAAATGGTTAAGGGATATAAATATAAAAAATGAAACCATAGACATACTAGAAGAAAACATGTTCTAATTCCTCTTTAAACTCAGTGTAAGGAAAGTCTTTTGAACTAGGACTCAAAATCCTGAGGCAATAAAAGAAAATGTTGCTAAATTTGACTACATAAAATTAAAAAATGCTTAGAGCCAGAGGTCTTACTGTTAAAGAAGGAAGTTACAAATATGGATAAAGCAAAGGTTAGAATGAACTCTGGTGTTGGATTACAATTGGAGGTATCAGTACCAACTCCAGGTTTTAAATATGCATAGATACTATATCTATAGATATAGATATAGATATGATGCTTGTATCTTCATATATTTTCTAGTTTTGTCTGCTAAGGGGGCCTAGAAGCAATAACAACCCAGGAACAATAAGCACATCTAAAACCTAGATACAGGTTTCTAAGTACCATTTTCTACTAAAATGAACAGGGCTACTTGGAGAAATTCTAGTACTGAGCAGTAGCTGCAAGATGAATTTAGAATATATTGTTGTTGTTTTTTTTTTTACAGTACACAATCAGAAAACAGTTTATTCCAATGAAGTGCTCTACCCCAATGAAATGTGCAAGTATTTTATTTTAAGTAATACTATTTAAAAGTCCTTATTTTTTGGAGAACAGCAAGGTATTTTATTATCCACTCTCTCCTTTCCTTAAAGGCTTCCATGGGTTTTGGCAAATGCACATTATTCTCACAAATATGTTTCGGAGTATTCAAGAATGATTGGGGCATGTAAAAAGGGAATAGGAAGGGACTTGTATCCAGAATATACAAAAAAATCTCCTACAACTCAATAATAAAAAGACAACCCAGCTGAAAACTGGGCATAGTATCTGAATAGGCATTTCTCAAGAGAAGACATACATACAAGTGGCTAATAAGGACACGAAAAGATGCTCAACATCATCAACCACAAGGGAAACACAAATCTAACCACAATAAGATACCACTTCATACCTACTAGGATAAAAAAAAGACAGTTCATCACAAAAGTTGGCAAGGATGTAGAGAAATTAGAATCCTCATTGATTGCTGGTAGAATGTAAAATGGTGCAACTGCTTTGGAAAACAGTCTGGAAGCCCCTCAAAATGTTAAACATAGAGTTACCATATTATCTGGAAATTCCACTCCTATGCATATACACAAGAGAAATGAAAACACATGTTCACTCAAAAACTTATATACCAATGTTCATAGAAGTATTATTTATAATGGCCCAAAAGTGGGAAAACTCAAATGCTCATCAACTGATGAATGGATAAAATAAAATGTAGCATATTCATACAATGGAATATTACTGGCAATAAAAAGAAATAAAGTAGTGATATATGGATGAACCTTGGAAACATTATGATAAGTGAAAGAAGTCAGTTATAGAGGACCACATATTATATCATTCCATTTATATGAAATGCCTAGAACAGGAAAATCTATCGTTACAGAAAGTAGATTAGTGGTTGCCTAAGACTGGGTGGGAACTGGGAACAGATGGCTAAGGGCTGTGAGATGTTTTTGGGTAAAAATAATGTTCTAAAATTGATTTTGGTGATTGTTGTGCAAATCTATGATTGTACAAAAAGTCATTGAATTATTTACACATCAAGTGGGTTATGTGCATGGTAAGTGAATTATTTTTCAATTAAGAAAAAAAGAACAAAAGAACAAAGGAGCCAGCTTCAAGGGGCTCCCATCAAAATAATAATAGTAAAAGATTATAACTCACAAAATAAAATAAGAATCCATGAGTTCATCCTGCAATAAATGAGAAAATGAATAAATAAACAAATGGGAGAGAAAAGAAAGTCCCTTATCATAGCGTTCTAACTAGTAAATATGAAAAGAACGACAGAATTAGAAAATCAGCAATTGGCAACCACCATAGTCTTAGTTGTTTCACACAGAAAGAATCAATTAATGCTAAAACTGGTGGGTGAAAGTATGATGAGAAACAGGATATTTTCATAGGCTCAAAGTATCTCGTCATAAGGTATTTATTAGTTAAAAAGGGAAGTATAGTAACTTTACAGTGGAGAAACCTGGAAGTCCCCACTTTAACCAAGGGATCAAGATTAGCATCACTAGGTTTGGGACTCAAATGCATCAATCAAGTCCTGATGAGATGTACTAAGAAGAACCCAATATCACTTCTGTGGTATTCCTGCCAAATATTCATAGCCTGAATCTAACCATGAGGGAGCATCAAACAAAAGTAAATTGAAGGGCATTCAATGTCAGGAAAGACAATGAAAAACTGAGTAACAATTCCAGATTGAGGGAGACCAAAAAGACTTTACACCTAAGAACTAAAATAACAGCATGTAATCCTGAACCAGGAAAAACATTTATCTTTTGCTATAAAGGACATTAGTGGGACAGTTGGTCAATGGGAATAAGAGCTGCAGATTCAGTAGGTAGTAGTACTGTATCAGTGTTAATTTTCTGATTTTGATAATCACAGTATGGATATGTAAGAGAATGACCTTGATTTTAGGAAATATGTGCTTTAGTATTTAGGGATAAAGGACTAGCAAGTCTGCAATTTACTCTCAAACATTTCAGAAAAATAACAAAAGTGAGTATGCAGATGAAGGTAGAATGGGTAGATGGATAGATAGAGGGATAGATGCTAGATAGATAGATAGGTAGATAGATAGATAGACAGATAGATACGTACATACATACATACATACATACGCACATACATACATACATACAGAGGGAGGCAGAGAGAGACACAGGGAGACAAGGGAGAGAAACGGATAAAGCAAACGTGGTAAATGTTAAACACCTGGGAATCTGAGTGAAGGGTATACAGAAATTCTTTGCACTATTTTTGTAACTTTTATGTAAGTCTGAAATTATTTCTAAATAAAAGAATTTTTTAAGAAGTCATTAACACGGAATTAAGTGGTGGGCCTAATACTGGTTATATAAATGCTGGTATAATAGGAAGAACTATTAGGCAGACATTTAAAAAAAAAGTTTGAGGTAGATCTGTAGGTGCAGTTATTGAATGATCTCCAAGCTATATTAAGTTTAAAAAGTAAGATGTAGAATGGTGAATATATTGTATTCTCCTTTGTGTATAAAAAAGCATGATTGGTGTTGCCAAGGGTACAGCGATGACTCAAATAAAAGGGTGTCAATTCTTGTAAGGGGGTATGCATGCCCTGAAACAGTTCTGGAGACGACTTAAGAAAGGATACTGGAGACAGCCTACTCCATCCCTGACCTTCTTTCTGTCCACATGCACAAGCCCTGGACCACTAGAACTGGAAGGCATCTCCTAGAACATTTTATAGGTAGAAAGATTGAGACTCAGAGAGGATAAGCAATTTTCCCAAGACCACATTAAGCTGCAAGAAGCACCAGATCTCTTGACGCCCAGTTTGGTGTTGTTTTGATTCACTCACTCATTCATTCGTCCATTCATTCATTCACAGATATTCACTGAGCATCAACTATGTGCCAGGCAGTGGGTTAGCCATGGGGCACACAGTGGAATGCATCACCAGATGCAGTCTATGCTTGCATGGACCTAATGGGTAGTGGCAAAAACAGACATCAGGCAAGGAATCACATAAGTTAAACATACATTTTTGAAGTAAGTGAGCGGAAACTCTAAGGGTGCAATTAGAAAACAGAACGGAGGATCTGATTTCTGAGGGCCAAGGAAGACTTACCTGAGGAAGGGAAATTCAAGCACAGACCTGAACAATAAGGAGATTGGTCAAATAAGGACCAAAGGGGAAGAGCATCCCAGTCAGAAGGAGCAGCCTGTGCAAATGCCCTGAAGAGGGGAGAGCAGACAGGAAGCCAGGTTGGCTACAGTGCAGCGAACAACAGAAGGACAGTATAGCAAGAGGCTGGAGAGGTAAGCGAGGTCTGGGTGGTGTGGGGCCTTGTGTACCACATGAATGCTTTGCTCTTCAGTCACGTTGGTGATGGGAGAATAAAGGAAGGGAGGGAGGGTGTGTGCATTTTCTGAACTCAGCCAATACCTTTATGATGGGCAAGGAGTATTCTGAAGAGTTAGGGATAGTACTGAAGACTCTGGCTCCAATAGGAAGTCTGTGAGGGAGGGGCAATATTTCTAAGCTTCAGGCTAGGTTAGGTAATTTGGATTAAGTCAGGTTAAATTAGGTTAGAGCACTCTGGCTGCTTAGTTGATGACAGATTGTGGGGGCAAGAAGGGAATTCCATGTAGGCAGCATTTTGCAATTGTCTAGATGGGGAGAGAGGGGGGTGTAGACTGGGATGATGGCTGAGAAGGGGGCAAGCAGTGAGCAAGTTCAGGAGAATGGAAATGCAAAGGTAATGGACTTGGACCATTGGTGGAGGATGAGGGAGAGAAAGATGTCAAGGACAGTACACACATTTCTAGTCGGAGCAACTGAGTAGCTAGCAGTGTCATTTGCCAAGGTGGGAAGCTCCAGGGAAGGAGCAGATTGTGGGAAAAGAGCCAGTACACGGTGACCACTCACTGTCTTCCAATATATGTCTGTGCGATGATATGGAGCAATCTACCTCTATAAATGCAGGGATAGCTGCTTAAGGGGGGCATCCTGAAGTCCAGAAAGGTTTTGTCTCCATAGAAAAGGCACAAATGACAGAATTCAGGCAGCACAATTAGCTGAGGGGGCAACTATTTGGGAGCAGAAGGGTCTCCCCAGAACTTCTCAACTCATTTAAAGGAGAGGGATGCTTCTTTTGCTCTTTTGAATCGCTGCTATCCTCACCCGAGCCCCAGGCAACCAAAGACCCTACCTCACTCAGCTGGAGCCAGGTGGGGCTGTCCTGTGGATTACAGTTCCAGGTCCTAAGCCATCACTGCTCAGCAGCCCACATCTATGGCATCACCTCCTTTGCCAGCTCTGGGACCCGTATCTTCATCTGCACAAGCAAAAGCTTTCCTAAAATCCACCACAATCCGATATGGGAATGGTTGGTGACTGGGCTATGACCCAGGCCATTTACATCGGAAAGGATACAGGGTTCAGGCATCTGTGTTCAACTGCTCTAAGTAAAAACCAGAAAACTATTTTGCTCCCAAAGAATGACTCTCCCAGGGCAAAAGCAAAACAACTCACTGGGAAGCAGAGGAAGAGAACAAGAGTCTGATATCAATCCTATTCAAGGGATGAGAACTTATAAATGCTGGCACCTCCAAACCCAGGCTGCACATTTCAGCATTGCCCATGGAGGGGTCTTCATCATGTGGGATGGATGAACAAGCTGTCTTTAGCCTTGGAAAAATCATTTCTCTCTAGCACCAGCCACATATCCAGAGGCTCTTCCCCACCAGCAGCTTAGAGATGAGGGCAGAAGAACTGGCCACTCTGAGAACACACAGAACTGTTCAGACACAAAGGTGCCCTCTGAGGGAAAAGCTTCCTACCTTAGAATATGGAGTCTAGTTCCAAATTTAGGAGGTGGCGGATCCTGAAACTACCCTAGAATGTCTGAAAATGAAGGGTCTTTATCAAGTCTTAATGCTCTGATTTACATGGGGAAACCGAGGCCCCGACGCTGTGAAAATGTATCCGATTCAGAGCTTTCAGCACTGCAAGCCAGAAAATCCACAGCTTGGAGGACACGGACTCAACGGAGAACTAAATCTGCATCCCACTTGGCTCCTTTAAGCTCTGCAGACACTGGCTACACCACATTCATGTAAGGGGGACCTTCCTGGTAGGGGTGGGTAGAGGGCAAAGGAGTT
This sequence comes from Cabassous unicinctus, assembly GCA_029593785.1. NCBI lineage: Eukaryota > Metazoa > Chordata > Mammalia > Cingulata > Chlamyphoridae > Cabassous > Cabassous unicinctus. The sequence continues at coordinate 8,850 of JAQZBX010062887.1, forward strand.
GAATGTAATTTTGCTATGTCCCTCTCTGCCCATGGAGTCAGCCATGCACAGAGACCTGCACCGTGTGTGTGTGTGTGTGTGTGTGTGTGTGTGTGTGTGTGTGTGACAGAGGAGTAGAAAAGAAGAGGAGGGTATGGATGGTGGTGATTTAGAATTTTGAACTGAGCCATTTCTGTGCCTGGGAGGATTCAAAACACTGCCTCCAACCCACTCTCTAGCTCTGTTTCCTGTCACTACCCTACAGGTACCATACGTCCTGGTCACATTGGCATTTGCACTTCCATGCCTTTGTTCATGAGGCGACCCTTGCCTAGAATGTCCAGCCTGCCTCACCCTGGGCTTGTCAAATTCTTCTTGCCCTTTAAGGGTCCTGCTTCCTCTCTGAGTTTATTTATGACTCCTCCATTCACAGGCAAAATTTCCCTCCTCTGAACTCCCACCGGTCTTTTCAGGATTTACTTCATGGCACTTCCCACATACTTTACAAGAACTGTCCTTGGCTGGCTTCTTGAAAGCTATTTTTTGCTCAATTAGTACTTAAATTTAATGGAAATGTACAGATGTACATGACTGTCGCCATTTTTTGATTTCCCCGTCTGGGAAAGGCCACTGGAGTTCTAAGCGGTCTCTTGGCACTACCCCTTGGAACTCAGGTATTCCTCCTCAAATCATTTCCCTCCACAGTGATGGGCCAACCTGGCTTCCAATATGTAAAGTAATGATGATACTTCCTGGCAAATGAGTTTCAGAAGTGGCAGCATCCTTGAAGACCACCTAAGGGAGCTCTCACTGAAAGCAAGAATTCTTCCATAGCAGTGCTTCTCAAACTTTAAGGTGCATGTGAATCTCCTGGGGATCCTGTTAAAATGCAGAGTTGGATTTGGTAGGTCTGGGGTGGGGCCTGAGAGTCTGCATTTCTAACCAGCTCTCAGGTGATGCCCTGCTGCTCTTCCTAGCATCATCCTTTGAGTAGTGAGGCCCCACAGCAGCCCGAACCTATGAACAATATTAAACGCTACCATTGCTTAAGTGCTTAGTTCTCTGGTGCATGTCTTAGCTGGAATAATCTCTACGACAACCTGTAAGTGTCAAGTGTCATAGAGGCTGGAGCCGCACAACTGGCAAGCGGTGAAGCCAGGAGTGGATGAGGATACCCCACTCCAGTGACTCTGTTCTTTGAATCATTTTTTTTTCTTCTGCACTCAACTAATGAGGGACATCTGCATTAAAATTTGGTGGGGACTGAGACTGAGAATGAGGCCATGACTCCAGGTAGGAAGGGCTGGACTTTCTTCATTCTGCCATGTTAGAAGACACAAAGAAGCAGAGCCACTGAATTATAAGGTTATGTTCCAGACCGTGTGTCCTGAGAACACCAATCTTCTGCCCATTTTCAGGCCACAGTGAAGTCCTGGCACCTGTGGCTTGAGAGGCCATCCTGGCCACAGACCTTGGCTGGCATCGAGATGGCATTCTCACCCCTTCCCAGGACTTCACATAGCCTGACAGCTTAGACTTCTGGGTTTTGTGAGACTCTTGGCAATGGGCAATAGAAAACAAAGGAAGCAAACTGCCAAGGGCCAGCTCCTGGGAAGAGAAGATTCCCAACAGGGGTGACTGCTCGGGTGTCAAAAACAGAAAGGGTACTGGTACAAACCTGCTTCTGTGGCCAACTTGAGCCATGGGTCATGGCAAGAGAAAGCTCTGATCTGGTACTAGAAAGGGATTGGAAAGCAAGCAAAGCAGCAGCCAGAAGCTGCTTGGCCTCCGGCTGATCAAGCTAGCCTCCGGGAAAACAAAAGAACTTGCTCTTCTATCCTCTCCCCAAAAAAGGACTGAGATTCAGGGTGTGACAAATATCCTGTGTGCCTCTCACTCTGAGGAGTAGAAAAGGAGAGTCAGAGCTGGCAGAAGCTGAGGTATGAGGGATGCTTTCCTGATCCCAATGGTCCAACAAGACTTCCCTCTTGCCCCACTGATGAAGGCTATGGCAGATCTCTCTGTACCTCTTTGGAGGAGGACATATATTTACCCTACAATAAAGAGTTGATCCCAAAGCAAGGAGACTGGCAGTGCATGCTGACCATTTTCCTTTGCCCTGCACTCTCTTCTCCTTACACCATCACAACACACTATCCTAGTGGACTTGGTCCAGGACTCAGGCACTAGCCTGATGGCTGGGAATTTTTCTCTCTGCTACCATTCACCAAGGCAATGTGAGTTGGGTGACAGCTTAGTGCCACGTGGAGACAAGTCAGTATGCCTTTTCACCTCACGCATGGTCCTTAGAGAAAGGTGATGCCCCTTTCCTTGGTGGGCTCATAAGCAACTTCCTTGGTGCCAGGCATGATGCTTCAAGCAGGTCTGCAGATGGCAAATTAGGTGGTGCTACCTAAGAGGTGGTTCTGTGGGAGGCTCAGGAAGTGGGCCGCTGCTCCTTTAACTGTTGTTGAAACAAATCTAGGAGGGGACAGTGTCCTCAGATAAGTTGAGGCCAGTCACAGCATCCTTTCTGCTTTCTGGAAGGTCATGGGTGTTCTTGTTGGTAGGGCCTAGATGGGAAAGGGGGTTTGTGCAATAGTTGCCTTTAAGCCAGATGGCTGACCTCACAAAAGAAGTCTCCAACGAGAAGCTCACAGCGGTATTGCACTGAGGTTCATTTTGACTTTTTCCTTTTTGTTCATTCATTCACTCATTCATTCAGACAGCAGTTATGGTATGCTACATGGAGAAATGGATTCACTGGGTGAACATGGAACTCACCATTTATGATGATTAATCCTTGCTTCTCATGCCAATCAGTTTTCACCAACTGGTCACCGCGTGAGGCTGACTCAATTCTAGCATCATATGGGATCACACCAATGTCACTTAATTTCTAAGGGTGAGACTTCGGTACAGCCTGTTTATGCTGGCCTGGATTGTGTGAAATGCCACTTAAGAAAGCTGAGCAAACTGAGTCAATGCCCAGTTCTCAGTATCTAGCCATTAATCAGGAGTGAACAGGCAAAAGTCACAACAGCAGCAGCCCCACGTGAGCAGACTGGAAGGGGCAGTAGACAGCTCAGCTCCTCTCTGCTCTGCTCCCACTCCTCCCGCCCACTCCTCACCTATGGAGAAGTACAGGAAAAAAATGATCCCTGGTGGTACTGGTTTCACTGATGACTTCTCAGGCAAATTGGGCCCAGTCTTTCCTCTCTCTCGCTGTATTTCCTGGCTCACTGTTGCCATGGAGACTGGACGCCTTCTGAGCTCTGCGCTTTATCTGGAGTCCAGCTGCCTTTGAACTTCTTGGTATTATCAAACTGACTCACTCCTCTGGCTCTCCAGACCGTGAAAACATCTAAGTGGGGTTTCTTGAGCCACTGGGCTCAGGAGTCCCCTTGCCACAATCCACAGGAGGATCTAAGGATATAGTTGCTCATTTCCTTGTGTTTCCGGAGAGAGGCTCACACATCCATCGTTTCTTTTCTAGAACAGAAACCCTATTTTCAAACCCTCTATCACATGTAGGCCACAGCAGAAACCAGCCACATGGGCTGGTGGGAGAAGCAAGAATGGGGGTACACGAGAATCAGACTAGCAACAGGGATTGAGATGAGTGAGGGAAGAAAAGAGAGACCCTAGACCCTGGAAGACAGTAGAAGAGGGAAGTCCCCAGTCCATGTGGAACTTGAAGAAGCTGAAGGAGAACCCTGACCTCCACTTCACTTAGCCACCCTCTTCTGGATTATCCCGACCTCGTCCGCACCGAAAGCCATGCCACCTCAGAAATCTCATGCTCCAGTATCTCCCGCCCATAATATTGATCAAAGGGCTCTTGTGTTTTGCTTTCCCTCAGCTTTTATTCCTGTTAGACCGTTTCTCCAGGCTCACCACTAGCTCACAACTGTGCTTTCTGAAGGTTATAACCCATTTTTTGGTGTCATTGGCCCAATCTCTAGGACTCACCCAGCCCTTCCCTCTGGGCGACTGCTGCTTCACTGGAGCTGCCAGGGTTGCCACCTCTGAAACTGCCACTGTTGAGACTCCTTAATTGGCATCAAGATTGTCACTTTAACACCTTGGAACTCAGCCTCTGCTCCAACCTCCTCCTTATGGCATTTATTGCCCCCCTCCCCTTATTTTCTATCTCAGACTCCATGAAGTAGCTGGCTGGGTGGCAGGATTGGCCACGCCCAGCCTAGTCCCCAGGAAGTGTCACTTAAACAGAATGATGGGATGCATTCAACACTTTTGGTCTGGAAAGGTGCGTCCAGGGAAGCAGCTTCTTGCATATTGGCTCTGTTTCCATCTTCCAGGTAATCTCCGGGCACTCTCAACCCCTCTGAGGACCTTGAGGCTATGCAGACACCAGAGCTCCAGATGTAGCATCATCCTTCCATGCCTCTGAGCTCTGTGGATTGGTGGGGATGAGGCCCTGAAGCCAGACTGGATGGGCTTCTCACATGCCCTCACTAGAGGGAACACCCATCCTGCTGGCTTGGGATGGAGGAGTTTCCCAGGATGCAGGACAATCCCAGGCAGCTGGGGCAACTGGTCACACTAACCCTCACTCACAGCTGATGACCTTGCTTCCCATCCCTCTGGGTAATGATCACCGATGCCCAACTGCCTGCAACTGAGGCCATATGCTCTGTCTTCTGTGATTCTGGGTGAACTTGGTGCCTAGCCCAAGGCAGCCCCTCTACCTGGGCAATATATCTCATCTGCTCCCACCTATCAAAGACACGGCTCCTGCAACCCACCCCCCTCCTGAATAATCAACTTCCCCTTCTCTACTGGGGCCTTCCTATCAACATACAAACATTCTACAGTTTCTCCCATCTATAAAAGCAAAACCCTCTTTACATCATGCCTCTTTCCAGCTACAGTCCTCATCCTCTGCTCCCCGCTTCAAGGTAAAACGTGAAGAGCTGTCTCTATCTGTGGTCTCCTACTCCTCTTCTCCCATTCTTTTATTTTTAAAAAAGCTTTTGTTAACTCAAAATGGAGAAAAGACCCATATGTAAGAACCAAAACTATAAAATTCCTAGAAAACATAGGGAAGAATCTTCAGGACGTTGAGTTAGGCAATGGTTTCTTAGACCTTTCACCAAAAGCATGAGCAAGAAAAGAAAAAAAAAATAGATAAATGGGATTTCATCAAAATATAAAAATTTACATATCAAAGGACTTCAGCATGAAAGTTAAAAGACTACCTACAGAATGGGAGAAAATATTTGGAAACCTCATATCCAGAACATATAAAGAAACACTACAACTCAACAACAAAAAGCCAATCTAATGAAAAAAAAAAATGGGCAAAAGACTTGAATAGGCATTTCTCCAAAGGAGATAAACAAATGGCCAAAAAGCATATGAAAAGATGCTCAACCACATTAGCCATTAGAGAAATGCAAATCAAAACCACAATGAAATACAATTTCATACCCACTAAATGGCTACTATTTTTTTAAAAAAAGAAAATAACAAGCATTAGGGAGGCTATAGAGACATGGAAATACTTGCTCATTGTTTATAGGAATGCAAAATGGTGAAGCCACTGTGGAAGACACTTTGGCAGTTCCTCATAAAGCTAAGTATAGAACTATCATATGATCCATCAATCCCACATCTAGGTATATACCCCAAAGAACTAAAAGCAGGGATTTGAACAGCTATTTGCACACAGATGTTCATAGTGCCATTATTCACAATTGTCAAAAGGTAGAAGCAACCCAAGCTTCCATCAACACATGAATGAATAAACAAAATGTGGTATATACATACAACAGAATACTATTCAGCTGTGAAAAGGAATGAAGTTCTGATACATGCAACATGTCACCTTGAGTCATCAAGGTGCGTGAAATAAGCCAGATACAAAAGGAAAAATACTGTATGATCTCACTGATAAGAAATAAAATAAATTCATAGAATCAGAAACTAGAATACAGGTTACTATGGGTCAGGGAATGGGGAGTTAAAGCTTAATTAGTACAGAGTTCCTATTTGGAGTGATGGAAAAGATTTGGTAATGGATGGTGGTGATGGTAGTACAACACTGTGAATGAAATTAACGCCAATGAACTATATATTTGAACGTGGTTAAAAGGGGAAATTTTAGGTTGTATATAAGCCAAAGCCTCCTGTCACGAAAATAAAAATTCCAAAACAAACATAGGCCTGTACAACACAAACAGTAAACCTTAATTTAAACTACAGACTATAATTAATAGTATAATTATAATAATATTGTTTCATCAATTGTAAGTAAGGTACCACATTAATGCAAAGTGGTAATAATGGGGAAAATTGTATGCGTGAGGGTATAGGGGAACTCCGTATTTTCTGTATAATTTTTCCATAACCCAAATCCACTAATGAAAAAATGTTTTTAAAAAGCTTTTATAACTTTCCAGTATGGAAAATTTCAAACATATACCAGAAAAGAGAGGATAGCATGATGAGTCCCCTATCCTGTTCCCATCACTTGCCTTTAACAAACACAAACTCGTGGCCACTCTCCTTTGGCTCAGATTATGTAGAAGCACATCACAGACATTAATCAGCCCTTCTCTGCAGCATCCCCCTGCCTGACTTGGTCCTCCACAGCTTTCAAATTAACTAGGCCTATATCATAGCAACATAAAGCTGATTCTCTGTCCCTGCTTGTTCTTTCAGTCACTGTCACCTGAAGCATCTAGAAGACCTCCTGCTCAGACCGGTGGTATTTTGCTTCTCTGAATCTCTGGGATTCTTCCCTTGCCTTCCTGCTAAAAGCATAAGGCTGTTTCAGAATTTTACCTAACCTTTTGACTCTGACATTGGAAGTGATTATTTGTCTTGACTCAGTGCTTTATGTCTAAGCTAAAGACAATGATGAGACATACTGATAATTTTTAACAGTTGTGCACTAGCTCAATCACCACCTTATCCAAGAGGCCTTCTCTGATAAGAGAACATTCCTTCCTCAGCCCTCCTTGCCCCCATAACTGCTTTAATTGCTCTCTTTACACTTATTGTCACCTGGCACATATATATTTATTTTGTCTACTTCCTCCAATGGACAGTGAGCTCCCTAGGAACAGATTCTATTTTGTGAAAACTTCTGAATATTGTTTAGTGCATAGCAGACCTCAGTAACTATTTATTGACGAATGCATGAACCAAAACCCGTGATATCTGTGGAATATATAAAGAGGTCTAAGATGATCGAACTGTTTGGCATCTCAGGTTGGACCACCTTCAAGGGGCAGGGATGAGGGTGGGAGATCACGGCTGCTGGAAGCCTTGGTAGGAGTTGTGGCGTGCTGTTTGACAATCCACGTTCACAGCTCCGCTCCATGGGTTGTAGGAGCAGGGTCAGCAGCCTCCAAAATGGTGCCAGTGAGCCCCACCTCCTGTCATTTCTGCCCTTGGAGAGTCCCCTCCTGCACTGGATAGGGCCTACCTGTATACCCAGTAGATACCTGGAAATGACAGTGTTTGACCTCTAAGGTTCGATCATAAAAGGTGTTGTGGCTCTTTCTCTTCCCCAGGCCACTAGCTCTGAGAAAGGCAGCCACCATGTTATAAAGACATGAGAGGAACCAAATCCTCCTGTAACCAACCAGCACCATGTGAGCAAACCATCTTCAGAGCAGATCCTCTGATCCTGGGTAACCTTTTGGATGACGCAGCCCTGGCTGACATCTTGACTACAACCTCACGAGAGCACCCCCCAGCCAGAAGCACCTCATCAAACTGCTCCCCAACTCCTGGTCCACAGAAACCGTGAGATAAAAATGTTTAGTGTTGTTTTAAAATGCTGACTTTTGGAGTTATTTGTTTCGTAATTAAAACAAAGTGGGGAGCAGATGTAGCTCAAGTGGTTGAGCTCCTGCCTCCCACATGGGAGGTCCCAGGTTCAGTTCCTGGTGCCTCCTGAAAAAACCAAAACAAACAACAGCAAAACAAACAAAAAAA
>JAQZBX010062888.1:0-16794 GCA_029593785.1 Cabassous unicinctus
TTCTTTTCACTTTACTTTTGGTATTTGTTTCTTTTCACTATGTAGAATTATTTATATTTATATTTTCATTTTTTGTGTCTTACATTTTAAATTTGAGTCATAGTTAGAAAACCTTCCTTACACAAAATTATTTTTAAAATGTTTCTTAGAAATTCTTTTGTTGTTTCATTTTCTAAATATTTAAACCTGCATACCATTTAGAGAATTTCCAGTGCTACAATACAGTATTCATTTAAAAATGTATTTTTTCCTCAAAACCTGCCAAATTGTCCCAATAGTATTTATTTTAAAGAACATATTTCTCTGATTTGGTATGCTATTTTCATTGTATGCCAAATTCCCTTTTGTAATTGAATCTTCTTGTAGATTTTGTCTTCTATGACATCAGAAAATTCCTCTATTCATGCACAATACCATTCTGTTCTAAATACAAGCCTTTAGAACTCTTTTTCAATTTAGCTACTTCTCAGTTGTGCATATGCAGTAGCTCAGGCCTGGTTGCCTTCTCATTCCCTTGCTGTCCTCTTATAAATCTAGTTCCCACAAGAGGTCTCTCTCACCACCTGCTGTCCACTCACCTTCCACACTAACAGGGTTATTCCTTATACTTTGTAATTAAATTTCACAATCATTCTCGATACCATGATACTATAAGTTTTCCTCTTTAAGCAATATTTTCTGTTAGTAATCATGAACTTTTAGAAATCAATATTTACTAAATAATAGGAAGTAATATCTTAATTTTGATACCAGTTATTTGGCTTCAAGTCAATATTTTTAAGCAACCTCAGTGTCGGAAATAATTGTCTTTCTCAAACTGGAAACTTAGAAGAGACAGACTATTTTCCTGGCAACTTTCCCATTATTTCAGCTAGACTTACTCCATCATGTCCTAAGTTTAGCTGATAGTATTCAACTTTAAATATGAGTTTCAAAAGGGATGAAATCAGTTGAAGATGATAAAATGCTGTAATAAAAAGAATTTCTGCCTAATAATAATGATCTTTGGTCAAAAAATAAATTTTAAACTATATTTAATACATCCAACAGCTAACACATAGATTGCCCAGGTTGCCATGAAGCAATCAATTATTGATTATTTAATTTACAGGTAATATATATTCTTTGTTATCAGGATATTTATTAGATCAGTACAAAGTTGGCTCTTGACCATGGATAGACAACTATTACAGAGGAAAGGATAAATACAACATGTGTAGGAAAATGAGATGGGAGTCCTGTTCTAATAGGAGCAGTGAAGCCACATGAAGCATTCATAAGAGACCATGTAAGAATTGGATTTGTGTCAAGTTTGGATAGTCTCAAATGGTATGGTTCAGCACCATATACATATCTAAAAACTACAATATGCTGAGCACTCTATTCTCCATAAAGAAGGTGAAGAAAAAGATTATTTTGGGTAGAGTGAGAGCTACCTGGGAAGAAAAACTAAATCATAGGAAGCCAAAAAGATAGTTTCAATTAGAAATTTAAATGTGTCAGGCGGAAGGGATCCCACAGGGTAAGGGTAACTACTATTTACTTAAAGAACACTTCATGTTCAGAGACAACAGACTATTTTAAATGTGAGTTGAATATAGTTGATGAAACAATTGGTTTCAACTAAAATGATTGAAATATTTAAGCTCTTTTCACTGAAAGAATCATCATTCAAAATAAGAAAGGTAAATATGAACAATTTTATGTTGATATCCAACTTGCCATATTTTCAAATTTGATATTATTTCAGAGTCACAAATGTGTTTTTTATCAATGCATGTCTTATATATTTCTGATTCTTTTAAACATAATTTAAAATTGAATTATGATATTAAATATATTGCATCAATTTGAAAAAGTGAAACTTTGAATAACTTAAAATTTTTGTAAATATTATACGAAAACTTCATTATGAACCGAGAGTTTGTAACATATATATATTTAATTTATGTATTTTTGCCTTGATATTATTTTAATAAGACTTTTTTCAGGAGGTTCCAGGGATTGAAACCAGGATATCATAAATGCAAATCAGGTGCTTAACCACTGAGCTACACCCACTCCCCTTAAGACATTTAAAGTAAAATAACCCAGTGCATAAATTTACAACCTTTGGGGAATGACAGGAATATTTATTTTACTAAAATCAAATCTTATATAAGTTAAAGACATAATATCTTAAGGTCAGTATTCTCTTTTAAATTAAACTGAAGGTTGAAATTGATCATTTCAGTCAAATATACCACATAGCTGAGGCTTAGGTAGAGTAGAGGCATTGACCATGACTAATATCTAACTGAATTAGAATAGTGTTAGATATTTTCTCAATCATTTGTACTTTTCCTGAGAATATGTTGATGCTTGAGTTTGAAATTAAAATGAAAACATTGTTAATTAATTATCATTTAAAAGAACCTAAATATTTATAAAAAAGGATAATAACATAGATAGTTTTACTCCTTGTACACTGTCACTCTTCTGATAAAAAACATATAAAACTTTTAAATATTTCATGTTATACACTGATAATTTCATCACAAAACAGTTGGGTTTGTACAATTAGAATTATATTTTATTTAGTACTGGAAGTCATTTTACTCAATCAATAAGAGTGAAATTATTTGTATTAAATGCTGCCATTAATAAATGTGATACATAAAAATTTGGCTTTATGTTATTTTTTACCTTATTCTTCTCTCTTATTAAAGAGTGATGATTTCATCTTAGTAGTGTCAACATCTTTATTTCAGCTCAAAAGCTAATATTGAGCAACATATTAGGTTCACAACTATTTTCTAGGATCTATATTGATTCCAAATAAGAAATTAGTTGTAGCCCTTGTATCTCAGATCATTTAGTGTCAAAGGGGAAAAAAAGCATAAGAAAAGAATTAGCCAATTTGTAATACTAAGTGTAGAACAGTAAGGAATAACAGAAGTGTTGAGTTCTCAGAGTTCAGAAAATAATATAAACAAAATGTAGGGAAAGAATTCATGGAAAATTTACAACTCTAGAGTTGAGTAGTTTAAGAGAATTTTGATCATTGCTTTAAGATCTCACTTCTCTCCCATAATAATTGTGTTATATACAGGAAAATAAACTGGAGAGGGATTATATTTCATGCTTTGTAGAACACTGAGTAAAATTCAGAAGAATAAATAAAATTTAGCATTTAATAGTAATAACAGGTAGCACTTATATAGCCTTTTATAAATGCCACAACTTAATCAAGGTATTTTACTTAATATTAAATGCTATAAATCCCATAATAACTCTAAGTAGTAACAATTCCTGGGATTTTTCATAAATATACTGTAGCACAGGGGAAATGATTTCATAATGTAATTTGCATGGTTTCACACATTTAGCAGGTGGAAAACCATAATTCAATTCCAAGCAATCTGGGGAAGGCAGTGCTTTTTAAGCATCACATGGCACTTTATTGGCATTCTGTTCAGTGGACCACATGCAAACCCAACAGTGTGGGACTAATGGTCAGGCAAAAGGTACCTGAGGTGCAAAATTTAAAGAGGTTTTCACTTTCAAGACTGTACAAGTACACTAATGTCCATGAGAATGAATACCTCCTTAAATTTTGTTACCTTGGAGCCTTACCCCGGTTCTGGACCTGATAACGGAACATGTAGAAATAAGTGATTACCAACAACTCAATAACTCATTATTAAATACCTATTATAGTAGGAATTTGTTACAACTCTGGCAGCTACAGACTTAAAGAACATAATAGTATAACCATAAATAATAAATCATCATTTAAAATGATAAATTTGACAATATTTTTCCATTAATTCTCATGAACAATGGAGTAAGTCTGAGAAAGTTTGCTAAATGTAACCCAGATAATCAATCATGGAAGATTAAAGTATATTAAAAAAAGATAGGAACTGACTTGCCATCACAAAACCTATGTGAAATAGGTCATATTATCCACTGTAGTGAGTCTCAATATCCTTATCTTTAAAGAAAAGTTATTTTACAAATGGTCATCTGAAATTTTATTTTATTTTTTGGGAAACAACAAAGATAATGGAGAGTGCACAAAGCATCCTGAGTAAAATATAGCCTCCAGTATCTTTTTTCCTCCTGCTCCATACATAACCAGTGAGGTAATGGATACTCTCCATGCTATACCTTTTTTCCTAGGGTTACCCTGTGTATTGTTTCAATCTGGATCAATCTTCCCAGGCTACTTTTCCTGCATAAACATCTCTTATATCCTGAAGTTAATATCCTACCAAAATACATTTGCAATATTTTCCTATACATAAACTATTCTTTCAATTTTCTGTATGCAACCTGAATAATATCAACTGAAAAATAGGATCTCTATGTTCTAGATCATCAAGTGAGGGAAGTAAAATGATGGTTGAAATAGGTAGTTGAAAAAGAATGTGAGAAGACAATTTATGACATAGTGCTCTTGGGGAATGATTGTGAAAATGCACTGAGAAATACAATACGATTGTCAAAAAGTGTAATTTATTAAAAGTGAGATCAGATGGCACAATTATAAGTCTATCTACAGCAGTTTCAAATGGCTACAATGTCTGTTCTTCACCCCAGAAACAATTTAAAGAACAGGCAATGAAATCCAGGAAGATGAAGTGAAATGCTCGTGCTAAATTTATTTTTTCTACAAATGAAACAGCAAGAAAAATGATCAGAAGAAAATCTAACTGAATTGATTGAATTTGTTCTTTTGGGCTTTGCTGATATTCCTCAACTCCAGTGGCTTTTATTTGGATTATTCTTGGTCATCTATATTATTATACTGAGGAGCAATGGTGCCATATTTCTGATAACAAAACTGGATACTACTCTCCAGACCCCCATGTATTTTTTCCTTTGCAATTTTTCCTTCTTGGAATCTGCTATGTATCAGTTGCTATTCTCAGAATGCTCATGAATCTTGGGACCCAGAGAAAAAGAATTTCTTTAGTTGCCTGTGCTACACAAATGTGCTTTGTCCTTATGCTGGGATCTACAGAGTGCCTCCTTCCAGCAGTGATGTCTTATAACAACTACGTGGCCATTTGCAACCCACTGAACTATCCTCTAGTTATGAACCATAAGGTGTGTATGCAACTGGTGGCTGGCTCATGGATTAGTGGAATTCCAGTCCAGATAGGGCAGACCTGCCAGATTTTCTCTCTGTCTTTTTGTGGGTCTAATCAACTCAACCATTTCTTCTGTGATATCCCCCCAGTACTCAAGCATGTGGAGACATCTTTGTGAATGAAATGTTCGTCTACATAGTTGCTGTTTTGTTTTTCACAGCTCCATTTCTGTTAATACTTTTCTCCTACACCAAAATCACATGCACAATTCTCAAATTACCTTCAGTCACAAAAAGAGCCAAAGCCTTCCCCGTCTGTTCATCTCATCTTATGGTGATCATGTTATTCTATGGATCAGGAATGGTTACATATCTAAGACCCACAACAAGTCACTCATCAGGAACTGACAAAATGCTCCCTCTTTTCTATACCATTTTGACTCCCATGTTTAAACCCATGATATACAGTTTAAGGAACAAGAATGTTATAACGGCACTGAGAAAATTTTTATGTAAATAATTTAGTTTACTAAAGAATTAGTTAATTAACAAGAGATGTTTATTCATATATTTGTACTGAAGTTTCAACAGATTTTTAACTTAAACTATATTTGTTGCCTGACAATACAGTGGCAATTATTTGCAGTGAGTGGAATTTAATATTGAGAGACCATGCTTTATTGTTATCCAAATTATATATGTATCAGTAAATGGCAAACCATTTCATTAATAATTCTATAATTTTATTATGTAGCAACCCCTCTAAATAAAAACTTTTGATAATGGTTGGTCTAATATAATCAATTGTAATGTAGACTCTATTATATCACTTATTGCAAATGATATAATTGATTGTCGAATAGTTGTAACAGCCATTTTATAAACCAGGTTGGCCATAGCATTAAAAATAAAATAGACATCCAGTTTTGCCCAACAATAACTCTCCAGAATTCCTTGTAGGAAATAAGGACCTAAGGAACTTTCAATGAGGATTTAGTTTTATAAAGATAATGAAACAAAATATAAGAGAATATTAGGTATTTTTATACATATATCATATTAAAGATTTCTACATAATATAATAATATGATCTGATCAAACTAATATTATCTTTTAAAATATATGGATATAATTAACAAGAGGCTTGGGAAAATTCACATTTTTTTACATGTATATTCTTGAAGATTATAAAATGGATAGGAAAATTGGGAGAAAATAAATAAATTTAAAATACACTCAGCTATCTGCTATAAAAAGATATCATGCACATATCTTATACATGGTTTACACAGACATACACATTGACAAAGAAGAATGTAAAAATAATCATCAAATTTTAATTGTGGATATTACATTGTAAAATTTTGAATGATTTTTTAAATTTTGTATTCTTAATTTTTGTTTTAACTACAATGAACCTGTGATCTCCACATAATTTAAAAAGCAATAAATCTGTGTTTATTATGGGTAAGGAAAAGGGTAGTAGTTAGTTGTATGTGTTATTTCTCATTTCAAAAGAATATAATTGAACTCATGCTTTTGCAGTATTCCATTCTGACCTAATATGAAGGCAATAGATTTCTAAAAGGCCATGACCTGTTATGAGGAAATACAGATAGAAAATAATGTGGTGAAACATGTGCCTGCTTTTAAGACTTTTCCCTAGAAATGAAGCAAGTCAGTGGTGTTCACATTTACATGGACATACCTATCTCCAAGTGCATAAGGAAGTATATTACTATGTTCTGCTCAGAACAATAGAGCCAGAATTTGCATTATCCATACTGATGGGACACTCAAGAAGAAATTATCTAGCTTGCCAAACTGCAAAGCAAACAATGAACAAATCATTAAGAATTTCAGACAATACACGCTTACAAAATTAAAAATTGAAAATGGAAATGATTAGAGACAGGGAAATTTTTTAAAATATTACATGCATAATAACAAAAACAATGCCCAGAAAATTTTCTGGCATAAATTGCATAATTCTTGAAGCTCTTAAATGTTTAATGGTGTGAGAGAAAAACTGAGAAATCCTATCATTCTCAATATCCCAACTGCCACATATGGAAAAAAAATCGGTTGTTATAGAAGAGATAACTAACAAGGAGTAAACTAACATTTTAATAATATTAATCACTCTAACTGATGTGAACTAGTTTAACCTTTTGTATTTTGCAGTGAAGGCAAAGGAGAGCTGTGTTCTTTAAGCACTATTATTTTGATGGACAATTAATTCCCCCACCCTTCAAAAAAATCAATCGACAGATATTCAAAAATTATTTTATCACTAAATTTGGTGACATAAGCAAAAATCTAAAGCAATCATAACTTTCAATGATGAAAATGTAACAAAAAATTTATCAGCACCATCAATCATAAAATATGATGAATGTATTCAGCTAATATAAGGGCTTTGGAAGTTATAAATGCCTTTTTATCAAGATAATAGTTTGTTCCTAGTTATTTTGAATGAAATATTCACAGACCAATTCACCTACAGTGCTAAAAAATGGACTATTTCAGAAACACAAACACAGATATTTATTTGCCTTCCTGAATTGAAGTCAATTGATAAGGGGCAGGGGAGAGTTCTACAGTCTCTGTGGAGTCTTTACAAGATTACATATTTGATTTGGGGAAAGAAATTATGACAACTATCTTCAGTTTGAATCTGGATTAGTACCTATAGGTACTTTTTGAAAAGAGATGTAGGATATACCAATAGACAATTTTCTCTATTCTTTCCTTTTTTAAATGTATATATCTATTATTATATCATCTATATGAAATGTATACATGTATTAACTTGGAATAGTAATGTACTATATAGGCCTCTTATGTTTATAAAATGTTGCTTTACTTGTCATGTAGAAACATTGAAAGTAAAGCTTATTTTTTAAGAAGTTCAATAATTAGTAGAGACCACATGTAAGGAAATAGAATAATAGAATTGGATAGAAAGGGAAGGTGATCATATGGACTAAAGTTAAATAAGAGATTAGAAACAACAGAAATGATATAAATAAGAATTAAAGTCTGTGGAAAGGTGATGACAAAATTTCAAAGAGGGAGGATAGTTGAACTCTGTCATTATAAACATCACACACAAAAGGAATATATATTTAATGTATATATGTTTACTCTTTGTATGCAGGCAGATGATAGCTAGTTGCTAGATGATAATGACAGATGATTAAATAAGTAATGTGTATGTTGCCAATATATTTTTGGACTTTCATTCCTAATTGATTTCATTCACATAATTATATTTATATTGATTAAGGTTGGCCCATATAAGTAGTGGCATATATGACGTACCTTTGAGAATCAGTATTCCTTGACAGTGAAAATATTCAGCAAATGGTGAGTCTAGTAATTAGTCTGTACATGGCCCATATATTTAGTTTTTATTTTAGAAGTATATGTAAACTTATGGAAACTATTTTGTATCTTATATCAAATAAAAGGAAAAGGGATTTGAGGAAATGTTTGCCATTTCCTCATATAAAAGCAGTAGGGTCACATTTAGAATTGGGAGTAAAATAAGATGATTAATCATAAAAACTATTTGATTTTCTCCATTGTAATAAGGAATGACAGCAGACAAATATGAGAAACATATTTTAAAAATTAAGTGGCTGGAAAATATTTCAAAGGGCTTTGAAAAATTTTTGATGCGATGTAAGAAGAGATGAGAAACAGAAGAAAATGAAGTGGTCAATGAAGAATCAGTTTAAAGGTAAGGTGCACCCTATGTCTACACACACCAAGGGGACCTGGAAGTCCAGACAGTAGAAAATATCTATTCACGACAATCTTGAGAAGCCTAAACAGCTCGCACATTAGTTCAGGAATGCAGGAAAATTTGGTAGTTGTTATAGAAGGATTTACATTAATAATGTGTAGCAAAATAATTTCAAGGTTTAATGGATAACCTTAATTCTCTGGGAAACTGGATATTGTCAAATCCCTCCTTCCCCAATGTTTCTGAATTTCTCAAGACTCCTTTGATCCATGATCATCAATATATCTTCAAAATATTACTATGGGGTCATCAGTGTTATTAGGCATTGTTATCATTTTATACACTGTGAAATTGAGACAAAAGCAGTTAATTGAGTGATTCAAGAATGCGTAGGTTTTAATGTAAATTGAAACTAAACAATAGATTCTCTGGATATGGGAACTAATTGTCTTGATTATACTGTACCAGCTGCTTGTCTAAGAGTTAGAGTAAAGAATAACACTCCAACATTATTGCAATATTATTCAACATGACCATTATGATCACCATGGAACATATATTTAATTATTGATGCATGCAGAATGCATGAGGAAGATTCAGGCATATATATGCATATATATAATATTTTATTTTATATACATAAAAATAAAGATGATATAAAGTAACACTTTATGTGATAAGAGCTTAAAAAGTAAATCCTGGGGAATCGATATGGTTCAAGAGGTTGAGCACCTGCTTCCCACATGGGCGGTCCCAGGTTTTGTTCCCAGTGCCTCCTAAAAACAAAAACAACAACAAACAAACAAATGAAAATAAACAACTCTGCGGAACCAAGGTGGCTCAATAGTTGAGCACTAGCTTCCCATATATAAGGGTCCATGTTCAATCCTTGGCCTTGGTACCTCAAAAAAAAAAAAAAAAAAGTAAGTCCCTGTAAATGAAAATTCTAACTCATAAACCAAACGATATAGATAAAATTGATTACACTGTCTTGTACAGAGAAACTAAAGGAACAAATATCTACATGAAGAATCAAATTTTTAAAGTTTATACAGTAATTGTTATATAAATAATACATTCTGCATATATTAACAAATATATTTGAAAGAAAGACTTTGAATATCCTCAATTCATACATTCAAACCAGAAAAGTTGATGTAAAGTGCAATATTGATCATTTCCTACAGTTTTTTTTTCAGCCTGTTGTGATATGGATAATTAACAACTTTATGATTTTATCTCTGCTCTATAGTAAATTTCAAATGGATAAAGCAAGAATAAGAAAGGCAAAATTTGATACAAGTTATACTACTTTAAATATAATTTGTAGGTAGGTGGTGTAAGGCATCTTCAAATTGTATTGATATTTACTTGTGATATGTTAATTTAGTGTCAATCTCTGTATTAACTTTTCATTCAACCCTTCTAAGCCTCCAATTGTTCTTAAATTAGGTGTGAGAAAAGTTGTAATGTCTTTTTGCACTGCAACTGAAGCACTGAAGAATTCTGAGGAGTTGGAAATGCATCATTGACACATATGGAACAGAATGATGAAATATATTGAAACAGGATTATGGAGAAATGTCAGATATTTGATATTCAATTGTGATACATTCAGGAAAGAAGTGGAAAGGAAAACCAGATTTTCAACTCCCTCTGGACAAACATGAAGACATTTTCTTAATTCATACTGAGGAAAATATGATCAATTAAAACTCTTTATTCTGTTTTAACATTGTTGTTTATAATATAACTTATAGTTTATTATTTAGTCTTCTGCAAACATTCTCAAAGAAATTAGTGTATACCTACCAATGAATAAATTACAGTTTTGTAGATACAAATGTGAATACAGGCAAAACATCTGTAAATATTTGGCCAATCACAAAGGTAAGTACTATTTAATTGACAAATTTTTAATTAAAATTCTAGGAGTATTTTAAGAGTGAAAACTTTTGAAAAATGGATAGATTTATAATTTGAAGTATAAAAGGAAGAATTGTCCTATGGAATTGAGCTTTTGAAAACCAATTTATTTGCTGGTTAAAGATGCAGTCACAACTTACTTCAGATCAGGAACATAAAATACATGACAAATTTTGAATTAGTATACTATCAGAAAATGAAAATTTATTTCTGTGATAACAATGAGGCAAATTTATTTAAACTTTGATTATTAATATCCTTTCTCTGTTTTCTTGAGTAACAATTTTTTCAGTGCTTCAATTATATCTTTATTCCTAAGGCTGTATATGATGTGATTAAACAGTGGAGTCACAAAGATGTAGAAGAGAGAACATTTTGTGAGTTCCTGAAGGATGATTTGAGGTGGGGCTCAAAAAGGTGATAGCACCAGGAACAAAGAATAAAACCACAACCATGAGGTGGGAAGAACAGGTGGAAAAAGCTTTGAACTGTCTTGTGGTTGATAGCAACTTTAAGATGGTGGAGATGGTTTTGATATATGAGCCAAGTATCAATAAGAAAGAAATCATGGCAAATAATATGGTAACTATATAGACACATATTTCATTAAGTGAAGTATCACCACAGGCCAAATTGTTCAATGCAGGAATGTCATGGAAGAAGTGCTTGATTGGGTTAGAACCACAGAAAGGCGGTGAGAAGACCCAATATGTTTGCTCTACCTGAAATGGAATTTCACTGATCCAGGAGCCACCTTCCAGCTGGATACATGTGTATTGGTTCATGGCTAGAGGATAGTGTAGTGGATTACAGATGGCCATGTAGCAGTCATAGGCCATCACAGCCAGGAGGAAACTTTCAGTGGCTCCCAGAATGAGGAAGAAGCATATTTGTATGGAACAGCTCATCAAAGAAATGCTTCTATCCTGAGTCCAAATGTTCACCAGGATCCTGGGAACAGTGACTAAGACATAACAGATTTCCAATGAGGAAAAATTTGCCAGGAAAATATACATAGGGTTATGAAGAGCAGACCTTACCTTTGTAATTATTATGATAAGACAATTTCCTATCATGATAAATGTGTAGATGAGAAAGAAAATTCCAAATAAGAACCCCTGGGGCTTTGGAATGTCAGAAAGTCCCAGGAGAACAAATCCCACCACTGAAGAGAAATTGCGTCTGCTCTTTGGTCTCTAGGGAACATCTGAAAAAACAATAAATTCAAGATATAAAATTTACTTTATGTGCTTGGGTTGAAGTTTTCTAAATTATAAAATAAGTACAACACACTTCCAAAAATCACAAAGTCACCAAGGATGGGTTCTATAAAAACTTCTGAATTTGATTTTAAACTGTGGCTAAAAATGTCATTCTTTGACTCAAAATGATCAATAAAAATATATTCCTACCCTGAATTATGTGTGCTGAAGGTGACTATATTTTCTCCCTACTTGTATTAAGCTATGTAATGTTGTATATTGTTAGTGGACTTTGATAATCAGACTATCACAATTGGGTTATAATTATCTTAATCACAATAAAAAAATAAATAAAATAGAAATTCTTGCAAATACATTGACAATTTTGTTGGAAGTTCTTTTCCCTTAATTCTCTATTTTTGAGCTCTTTCTCTGTAAATAATTGCATTTACCCTTATTTTTATTTGTTTCCTGAAAGTTTTTTAAAAGCTACCTTAAAAACATGTTCAATGAGTAAACTAGAATATTAATCATACTGGGTGATCTCTCTGAATTGTTGCATTCTAATATTTCTTGTAGGGATTTTAATTTTAATTAGAAGAAATCACAAATAATTGAAAAACAGAGGAGAGAAAAGACACTTATCAGCTTTTTAATATTGGCATTGCATTTGGATGTTAATTCCTGATATCAATTGCCAAGTGTTTAATCATGATTACAGTGAAAGGATGAGAAAATTAAAAATATTTGTGGTCCAACCAGAATCTGGAATCAAATCCAGGCTGTCCTTTCAAATCTGCTCTAATATATTTTGCTTGACATGCCTACCCTCTCTTACAAAATTGCTCTATGAGTTGCACATAAATCCCAGTTTCTAATTCAGGATCTTCCAGATAATCCAAGTTTTTCCTGAGCTCTTCTGTCTTCCAAAAGCACTTTTGATCTTATTTATTGTGAGCTGTTAATCTAGGAACAGTTTATTTCCAAATTTTACTCTCTCTCTCTCTCACTCTTTCCCTCCCTCTCTTTCTCAGTAATTAGATCCTGAAGTGTATCTTACAAGTGTATCTGTAATTTTGATACCAACAACCTACAATGCATCTCCATAAGTGCTTGAATATTTGAAATTTGTTCAAACTGGTAGTCTCCATTATACGATACTTAAGATAATGAAAGAGGACCTCCCCACATATTCCAGTGTCTGAATATGGTATTTAAGCTCTAAAGTTGCTTGTAGCCTCTTGAACATAGGTTCACATAGAGGATGAAAGAAAGCAATGATTTGAAATCTAGGCAAGAGTTTGCAAACTGTTAATGACTATGGTAAAACTTGGAACTTTATGATTACCTGCAATAACTTCAACACTGTACTAGAAGTATTCACAGAAATTGTCTTATTTAATCCTCACAGTAGTGTTGTGAGGCAATTCTTTCACCATAATGAAACTTGGTTTCAGAGATGTTCTATTAATCAACCAAGATCAAACAACTAAATGATTCAGGCCTATTTGAATCAAAATCCAAGTTACTTTGCTACAACAAGTAACACCAAGGGATTAGAGAATCACATGTTTGTACTGTTTTTTACTTGTCTATCTAGTGAATACCAGGTAATCAAGAAATGTTTCATTAATGAAGGCCCAACAATTTCCATTATTTACTAGCATGTCCTAGATGCTCTGTCAACACTAAGTGTGAGGATATGTTATCCTTATAATTGAGTTATATATTTGCCTCTATGTCTCAATGACATAAAGGTCACCCTTTTTCTTATTCTCCAATGCTGTAACAGGTGAGTTTATTTGGGAAAAGAAAGAACAAAGTAAAAATTTTAAAATGATTAGACACCAATTAGAAACTAATAATCTAAAACTGACAGGTAATAATTTGCTAAGGGATTTGTGACAAAATTCTGAAGAAGTAATAATAATCACTTTTTAAAATTTCCTACAGTGCCTGTGTAGATCAGTGGTTGAACACCTGTTTTGCATGTATGAAGCCCCAGGTTCAATCCTCAGTACCTCAAAGAAAAAAAACTCCCATAGACAGTGTGAATACTAATACAATATAGTGTTATAAACCCTTTAGAAAAGTAGGACTAGAATCATTAAATATTGCCTACACAATTTCTAATTTCCATCTTTAATATTACTGAAAACTTTTCACAAATATTATAATCTAGAGTATTTCCTCTCTCACTTTGGAAATTATTCAGTTTCTTTCAATTAGCTACACATGAACAATTTATTATAATATTTATAATATTATAATATATTACTTATTGATCAGACATAGTGCTGAGTTCATAAATTTTTCCTCAATATTTAATTACTCAGAAAATTTCAAAGAAACAGAGTTAAATACAATCAGTGTACACTTGGATTACAAACTTTATTCTAATTATGATATATATATATTTCATACTGATTGACAGTTTGTATTGAATCATTTCAATTTAATTACTAAAGTGTCTCCAAGGAAATCACGATGCTCTGCTGTACAGAGATGGTTATATCATACACTGTACCTGCTATAAACCTGTTCATATTTTTTAAACTCAAACAACAATTAGGCAATTAAGCTTAAAGCAAAGGAAATAGTTCATGGAATGAAATTCAAGCAACACTAAAAGAAAGATGGGAAAGAGGGAAGGAGGAATGGAAGGAAGGAAGTAAATAGGGAGGAAAGAGAGAAGAAGGAAAGAGACACAACATAAGAATTCTTCTACATATTTTCATTAAAAATAAATACTCAGCACGGTGTAAAGTAAAGGATGAATGGTTTCCAATGCTTTAAGTCCACTAAATCTGTACCTAATATTGGAATGAGATTTTTAACCTGGGTATAATTTGATTGTATGTATATATTTGCCCCTTCTTAATACCTAGAGAAGAGCAAATAATTGTAGGTTCACTGTATTGAAAGGAACATTACTCACAGTTCTTTCTCAGAAGCCTTCAAAGAGAAGGGTGAATGAAACCCTGATGTTCTTTTCCTTTAAGTGAAACTCTTTTATTACCTTTATTTTCCTCAGGAACATAGTAAAATAATCTTATTTAGCTAATGAACTTATACGTCTAAATCCACTTGTTGGAAAACATTGCTAGTCAGTTAGGTTAGTAAATTTGATCTAATTTTTCATCAATAAAGTCTATTTTAAAAAATTAAATATTTTAAAATTAAATTTCCCAGGAGTTTCAGGGTTATTTTTCAGAAAATATATTCCTTTAAAAATGGTGATTTCCTTCATTGTACAAAGAAAAACTTCCATCTAATGCCTTTTTCAGCAATTTTTATCCTAGAAAAAATTTCAAAATTGTCCCAATAATTTTAATCATTTTATTATAACAAATAATACATTTGAAAATAGTACATTTCAAAATATTATTCAGACTTCCGGGAAGATGGCTGACTAGTAAGACACAGGAATCTCTTCTCCAGAAAAATAGCTAGAGAACAGGCTGAAACAGGCCCAAAATAGATCTTCTAGGGTTTAGGACAGCAGGAGAAGGCTGCACACCACCCAGAGGAGAGAGCGACAAAAGAGAGAAATCACAACGACGGAACGTGAGTTGTAATCAGCAGCAGCGGCTGCTGCCGGCACCCTTCCCCACACTCCTTAGAATTCTCTGTCCTCTGGGCCTGTGACTACAGACAAAGAGGGCTACAGGGATCTACCAAGCCTGGAAAGGGGAGAGAGAGGGACACAGCCTTAGGCTGACTCAGGTTCCGACCCGCAAATTTGGGCTGCAGTGCCCTGTGGACCCTTCCACACGGCAGTTTGCCCTGGGAGCCTAGGAAGGACTGGAGAAATCTGACCCTCGCAATCTCCCTCTCTTCTAGCCTGGACTAATTGTTGAGAACTCCACGGGAGAGGGGAGAGAGAGCCTGGGGCTGACCCTGCTTTTGACTCCCGGGTTTGGTCTGCCCTGTCCCGAGAGCCAGTCCAGGCTGGGTGGAGCTGCGCCATTTTTTGCCTTAGAGCCTGCAAGAGGCTAAAGATATGCAAACCTCCCAATCTCCTCCGCTACTAACAGGGACTGATTGTCGAGGATTCAGAGGGGAGAGGAAATATTTCCTAGCTGGGAAAAGGGAGGGGGCTACCAGAGAAGACTGGAGAACTGTCTCTGAAAGTTTATATTACAAGGCTCTTAGCCCCCATACAGGAAGCTCTATCACATTGATCTGGTCTGTGTCACAACAAATACACTCCGACCAGGCATTGAATTGAGCTGCCAACAAGTGCCATCTCCTGGCAGACCAATGAAGTGCACATAAGAAAATTAAATAGGAGAGGCTTTTCCTGGCCTTTATAGCCTCCCTGCCCAAAGCCCTAGGAAATGACTCTACAACCAATTACTGGGTCCAGTGCCCAGTTTTGAGCAACCAGCAGGACAATCCTAACAATCAAAGGTGAGCCAAAAATCTAAGAGCTGTGGTAACTCAACCCTCCTGTCACTAAGACCCTATAAAAGAGAAAGAGATAGAGCATCCACGTAAAATACAACCTAACCAGATGCCTAAACACCAACAAAAAATTATGAGCCATACTAAGAAAATAGAAGACATGGCTCAAGAACAGGAATACATCAAAGTCCGAGAAGAGATACAGAATTTAAGAGAACTAATCAGTGAGATAAGCACAAATTTCCAAAATCAAATTAATGAGATGAAAGACAATATAGTTAAAGAGATAAATGACATCAAGAAGACATTGAGCAAATGCAAAGAAGAATTTGAAATCCTGAACAGAAAAGTAACAGAGTTCATGGGAATGAAAGACACAATAGGTGAAGTCAAAAACACATTTGAGGCATACAACAGCAGACTCGAAATGA
>JAQZBX010062889.1:0-16796 GCA_029593785.1 Cabassous unicinctus
AAAAAAACAAATGTGAAAATCACTCTGCACATCCTCTCCTCCTACCTTGAAACTCCTGAAAAATTAAGGTAACCACAATATTAAATGTCATATATTGGTCCAGGAAACCGTGATTCCAATGTTCCTCTTTCAGATGGGGTTTAAGCATCCATTCAAATCTGCAAACAGGTCAATCCCACCCATACTGGATGCTTCCCTTTCCTGACCCTCAGAAGGTGATCCATATCCAAGTCTCTGGCATCTCACCTCCACATTGGATCTCAAATGACACTTCTTCCTTCCCTTTCCAATTTCACTTATCTAGGAAAGACATCATCATCAAACCCCTGAGTTTTGACCTCTACCTCCTAAACTAGTGTCCGTGTCTCTGTTCTTGCCCCAGTTGACCAGTCATGCCTTCTTGCATTCCTCTGCTAGAAAGCTCTTCCTGAAGTCCAGTGAGACCCAAGACTCCCAGATGGGAACCCTTCCTTGACCCACGAAACCCTTACTCAAGCACACACTTCTAGGGAGGTTTTCCTCCATGATCTGGCCAAGTCCCACACTGGTCTCATCCACAGCCATCCAGAGTCATTCCCCCTGACCATGCTGCTGCTCCACCCAGCTCTGTTCAGTCCAATGCCATGTCGCCGAATTCTTTTGCTGAACAATGAGTTTCTTTTATTCTGTTTTTTGGAACATGCTGTTGTCAGTGTCTGGAGCCTTCTTCCCCTCACTAACTCCATCTGGTTTATTCCCATTAAGTCTACATTATTCATCACAGTAGACAACTCCCCTTCTGGTCATGCTTTTGTGGCCCAAAATCTGTCTCCAGCACACAACCTCACAGGGGAGCTTTCTCAGCCTGTCCCACCCTTGTACCCTTTAATTCTCCTCTCACAGCTCCAGTCAGAGTTTGGTAGGAAGTGGTAAAATGGGGTTCTAGAGGAATGATTGAGGGAATGGATGCCCTGAAAGAGGAAGAAGGTTTAAAAAAGTTTGACTGAGGCATCACCATCCCATTGCTAGTGAGTCAAGAACATGGTGCATCTACCCTGAGGTGGCTGATCAGCCACAGATTGGACACTGGATGATTACGTGGAATTGAATGATTGGGATAGGTCAGGTGTTTGAAGAGTCCTTTAGCTATTATTGGCATCACAATCATTTTATCAATTTCTTTATGAAATAAATCTGAACTTAAATAAATATTTGTACCCTCTTTCCTTTTTATAAGTGTTTATTTGTAATGACAGTCTCAAAGAGAAATTAATAGATTTAGAATTGGATTATTGACAAATATTTGCTGAACCCATAATTCTAATCATTTTAACTGGATTTTTTAGAGTTTGTTTGTATTCCTAATTTAAATCCTCATTTCTGTCCAGCAGGAACCCAGCCATGTCTTCTCCCAGGTCCATGGCCCCCAAGGCTGTGGCAGTGAAGAGGGAGGAGGAAGCTCACAGGGCTTTGTCCAGCTTCCCCGTGAGCCTGGAGCACAGCACAAGCTCTCAGACTGCTGTCCCCTGCTGAGCAGTAACACTCAGCCTCGTACCTAGGCTGCAGCCCAGAGGTGCTCAGGGAGGCCACGCTGCCTGACCTGGAGCCTGAGAATCTCTCTGAGATCCCTGAGGCTCAGTTACTATCCCTGTGGGTCAGGAGTCTGGGGACCTGGCCCTGGTGCCTCTGTAGTGACTCTGCTCCCTCATGGCCCATGGTGCTGTTTCCAGTGTAGTTAATTTTGACTGTTTGTTCTGGTTCCTGTGACACTGAGGGCAACTGAGTCAGCCTAGCATGGACCATATACATGGGATCAGGGAGAGACACACAGTGAGCCCAGGGGGGAGGGACTGGGGCCAAGGCAGGTGAGGAACCCCAGAAGGACTTTCCCACAGATCACATCAGCCTCACCTGGGCAGAGAGTGAGGAGGAGGAGGAGGGGGACTGAGTCATGGTGCAGGTGCTCAAAGCTCTGCCTCCCAGACTCCAGCATGAGCCCTGGGCTCCCCTGAGCCTCTTTTATTCTCTCCCAAAGCCCCGGGAGGGAGGAGCTTCTGCTCCCTGACCACCCCCAGTGACCCATGACCTGGGTAGTTTCTCTGTGGCAGATAGAAGAAGACAAGTAAGAGAAAGTCAACTAACTGGAGTACTTGGGTGAGTCCCAAGGGTCCTCGGAAGTCCCGACAGCTGCAGCCCAGTCACAGCTCAGTGAACTCACTGTTTTCAACTCCCTGTCACTCACTGAGGGGTTCCCAGCTGGGAGGGCCCAGTCCCCACACCTGAGGACAGTCACACAGCGCCCCCTGCTGGCCACATGGCTTTAGGAACCACCAGGCCAGGAACCCACTGAGCCACCCGAGGACCCAGAGCTGAGCCCTTGATATGGCTGGTGGCCTGTTTCATGCCAAGGCTTGGGGGAAGCCCACAGTTTTGAAGGATGTGGACAAAACCACAGGGAACAATCAGGTTGTAACAGGGTGGGGGCTCCATAAATCAACCAGAAGCACACTCTTCTTATTTATATTTTATTTAATAAAATAGAGCAAAGGATAATTTCTTTAAATAAAATAAAACAAAGAGTGACTTTTTACTGACTGTGGACCTAACAGGCTTCTCCTACGCATTAGTCGGGGCCCCGTCACCTGTGTTCAGGGAGATGCCCTCAAGTCCTTAATTTTTTTCAAGCAGCCCCATCCCTGGATCCTAAGTCAGCACAGAGTCTGAGGATCATCCTCACACACTCAAATCTCATGTCCGCCTATTTCATAGTCTGTGTGCTTTGACTACTTACAGCTCCGGTTTTATGAGTGTGTTTATAAAAGTACATAAACATGTTCTTTCTGAAGGACAAACTCTTTCTCATTCATTTTTATAATAACACTTTTCTTTTGGAATTTACCCAGGAAGCATTAAGAAAATTTACTTATTTCCTCCCAACTGCTGCACAGATACCTATTTTTTAAACAATCTGGGTATAAGTTACAAAATGTTTAATGTGCCTATTAGCCATCCATATATTTAACTCTTCACTGTTTTGCAGTGGCTTGTCTTTTATTGTTGTATTTTAGAGCTTGTTTATAAATACAAGATATAATTCCTCCACCCTTTCTGCCCTCTCTGTGGCTTTGGAATTCATTTTCCTAATGGGTTCTTTTGATGAAAATATGCTCCAAGTTTGATAAAGTTATGATTATTTTTATGTTTAATGCTTTCAGGCTCCTGTTTAGGAAATCATTTCAGATTGCCAAATCAAAAGGATGTTTTTCAAGTTAGTTC
Organism: Cabassous unicinctus; assembly: GCA_029593785.1. Lineage (NCBI taxonomy): Eukaryota > Metazoa > Chordata > Mammalia > Cingulata > Chlamyphoridae > Cabassous > Cabassous unicinctus. The sequence goes on from JAQZBX010062889.1 coordinate 3,256, forward strand.
TAAAACGCTATATTTTTCGGGTTAATGTTTAGGTCTCTATACAACGCAAATGAGTTTCTGTGTGTGGAGTGAAGTAAGGTCAGGATTCCTGTTGTGTTTCAGTGTAGCCCTCCCATTGTTTCAGCTTTGCTTGTTAAAATGACTTGTCTTTCCCCTATTGAATTGCTTCTGCACTTTCCAGAAATCAATTACCCATTAAACTGCGAATCAACTTCTGGGCTTTCTTTGGTATCTTTAGAACTTCTATCAAGATTGTCTTCACTGTTTTCCATTCTTGGTATTTGCATTGATATTCAAGGACCAGCATGTCAATTTCAATTGATAAAAGCCTATAGGGAAGGTGTTTGAGATCCCCTTCCATCAATTTATGCAGAATTGACCCTTTAAAATATTGGGTTTTCCAATTAATGAATGGGGTGTATCTATTCATTCATTTAGACATTTTCAGTTCATCTCTTTTTATTCCTTTCTTTCTTTATTTGAGGTCCTGGGGGTCTGGGATTGTATCCAGGACCTCATTTGTGGGAAGCCTGCACACAACCACGTAGCCACATTGGCCCCCATGATTTGGTTATTTCTTTTGTTTTGCTCGTTTGTTTTTGTTTTTCCTAGGACGCACCAGGAACCAGACCTGGGGCCTCCCACGTGGGAAGCAGTTCCTCAACCGCTTGAGCCACATCTGCTGCATTTCAGTTTGTCTCTTGATTCAGGTAATATTTTTTGCATGATTTGTTAATTTTAAGGTTAAGCATTTTATGTTTATTTTGTTTCTATTGTATATGGTTATTTTTGCATTTCAATATCGATTTTAGTGCCATTCTACAATAATAAAATTACTAATTGCATGTTAATTATAACCCTGAGAGCTTGTCAAATTCATTAATCAATTCTGGATTTGGGGGTACAATCTCTGGGTTTCCTTATTAAATTACCATGCAGATGGTGGACCGAGGGTTTAGTTTTCCTTCTTTTTAATCTAAACTTCTTTAAAACTAGCCTTGCATTCGAGGCCTGTGAGTATATCCTGTTTCTTTCTCATTATTTTGCTCATGTTTTCACTTGGATTTTGAGGCTCTTTGCAGCTTCAGGGAGTCCACCTCCTGACAGATAAATGGAGATTCCTTTCCTCACCTCCCTGCCTCGTGGAGCCCCGTGTGAGTGCTGAGTCTGTAGTCAAAGACTGGCAGTGATGAGCAGCCTCGTCCTCAAGCGGAAGCCCAGTGATGCTCAGAGAGGCCAAGGAGCCAGACCCAGAGATGGAGAAATGATCCTGGACCCCAAGGGTCGATGGCTGTCTTCCTAGATGAGGAGTTTGGGGGCTGTTCCTGGGAGCTGCTCATACCAGTGCAAACCACAGCTGTGTCCATGTTGGTGCTGCTCCCAGAGCAGGAGATGGTGACCCTCTGGCCCAGAGCCCCAGAGACTGAGGGCAGCTGAGTCAGCACTGACTGGGCCCAGGACCCTGGACCAAGTGGGGGACACACAGAAAGGATGATTCTGGGTTCTAGAGACAAGAGAAAGCAGAGCCACGTATGAGTCTCCACTGCCCCTTCCTCAGGTCCCACATCCTGTCACCTGGGCAGTGAGCCAGGATGGTGAGGAGGAGAGGGGTCAGGGTCATGGTGGAAATATTCCCAAAGTTTCCTTCTTCATACACTGAGGGAAGGGAGTGTCCATCCATGCAAATAGTTGTCCCCCAAACAACATTCTGATCACCACACTGGGTGCTGGGTGAGGGCCCTCATTTGGAAGATGGTCAGGGGAATTGGGCAGGGGAGCTGAGGTCTGTGTGGGACCCCAGGTGATGGGGAAGGTCTCAGCTGTGGCCCCATAAGCCCTGAGCACAGGGCACCTGTTAGTGCAGGTGGCTGCTCCCAGCTCTGATCACCCCCAGGCCCCTCAGGAACAGGCCTCGAGCACCCCACTGGTGGCCATGGACTTGGTCACCTATGAGTGACCTGGAGACCTGAGTCCATCAGAGGCAGCTCCTGCCTTCCCACTGCTCTGCCCACTGCCTCCTGTGCTATGCCCTGGAAAGGGGGCCCTTTATGTTGGGTCCCCTTCCCCTCAGGGCATCTTATTCTCTACAGGGGCTCCTCAGCAGTGAATCTGCCCCAGTGTTCCTGTGGATGTTCATTGGATCCCAAGGGACCTAGTGACTGTCATGCAAGTACCTCTTAGAGCAGAATTGGGTCCAGGGTAGCAACCTGCCCCTTGGACCCCGGGAGCTGGTTCTTCCCCTCAGGTGATTTCTGCCTGGTGAATCTGAGCTCTCCTTTCTCTGTGCTCCCCACTCAGCACTAGGATACAGGGATTCTTTTTCTCTGATGGTGAGATATGGATGAAGGAGGCCCTGAGGACGTTCCCAGAGGGGTTCTGCACTGTGGATCTGATTTTTACATATTGATCTTGTATTTCGACACTCTACTGAAATTGTTTATGAACTCTAGAAGCTCTGTTATAGATTTTTCCTGACTTTCTAAGTGTAGGATCATATTATTTGTGAAAAGTGAATGTTTTACTTCTTCCTTTTTAATTTGAATGTTCTTAATTTCTTTTTCTTACCTAATTGCTCTAGCTAGAAATTCTAGCACTATATGGAACATTGGTGGTGACAGGGGGTTTCCTTTCCTTGTCCCTGATCTCATCAGGAAAAGTTACAGTCTTTGAAACCTGAGTACAATGTTAGCTCTGTTTTTTTTTTCATATATGGCCTTTATCATGTTGAGAATGTTTTCTTCAATTCCTATCTTTTGTAGTATTTTTATCAAGAAAGGATTCTGTATTTTGTCAAAGGTCTTCTCTGCATCGATCAATAGGATCTTGGGAATTTTCTTCTTTTATTTATTAATGTGGTATATTATGCTGATTGATTTCTTTGGTGATCAATCACTTTTGCATGCCTGGTATAAAACCCACTTGATCATAATGAATAATTATTTTAAAGTCTTGTTGAATTGAATTAGGATGTAATTGAATTTGAGGAGTTTTGCATTTGTATTCATTAGGGAAATCTTCCTTTAATTTTCTTTTTTGTAATATCTTTACCTGACTTTGGTGTTAGGATGATATTGGCTTCATAGAATGAGTTGAGTTTGGTAGCATTCCTTCTTGTTCAAATTTTTGGATGAGTTTGAGAAAGATTGGTATTAAATCTTCTTCGAATGCTTGGTAGAACTCACCTGTGGAACCATCTGGTCCTGGGCTTTTCATTTTGGGTGGTTGTTTGATGACTGTTTCAATCTTTTTATTTGTGATTGGTTGAGTGGGGTCTTCTATTTCTCCTAGGTTCAGTGTAGTTTGTTTCTACTTCCCTAGGAATTTTTCCATTTTGTCTACATTGTCTAGTTTGTTGAGACAGAGTTGTTCATAGTATCCTTCCATGACAATATTTGTATTTATTCTGGGCGCAGTTTCTCTTTAGTTTAGGGCCTTCGCATTCTTGTGTAGTATGAGATGAAGATTTAGTTGGTACTGTAAGCTCTGGAGTCTGAAAGTGCCCTTGTTGCCCCAGAGAACCTGAAACTATTCCCAACTTTCTCCTCTGCCATGAGTAGGGACAGTGACAGCCATGTGCAATAATCCAAGTTGTGCAGGCCACAACCATCTGTAGTTGCCCTGAGAGACTGATGAAGCTTCATGGCCATTCCTCCCCTGCCTGAGGTGGGGATGGAGCCCCAGGTGTGGCAACCATCTCGGCTGTGTGTGTCCAAAATGATCACAGTTGCCCATGTAGACTCAAATATCACAGGCCCCCCTCCTCCTTTGCCAGGGGAGGGGATGGACCATCTGGGGTTCCCAACAACATAATTCATGTGGGCTGAATGTGCCTGCAGTTGCCCCGAGAGTCTGAAAGGGTACTGTCTCTTCTCCCCTTTAAAGAGTGGTGATGTAACCACAGTTGCCCAGCAGATCATCTGTGTAGGCCAAAAGTACATGCCATTGCCTGGAAAGACTGAGACACACCAGTCCCATCCTATTCTATAGGGAGGTAAGGGTGAATCCACAGGCTCCCGCCAGTCAAGTCCGTGCAGAACAAAAGTGCTTGCCATTACTATGAAAAGCTGAGGAAACACAGCTCCCCTCCCATCCTACTTGGAGGTGGTGATGGAGCTATAGGTATCTGACTACTCAGTGTATGTGGGCCAAAACACCTGTAGTTATCTGGAGAGTCAGGGGAAACCATGTTCCCATCTTGTCCTATCAGGGGTGGAGATGGAGCCACAGGTGCCGAACAGTTGAGTTTGTGCAGGCCAAAAAGTGCCTGCAGTTAGGCTGAGGAAACACCAGCCCCCTCCTATCCTATGGGGGTGGGGCAGGCAGGGTTGTGGATGGCATCAAAAGTACTCAACAAACCAGTTTGTGTGGGCCTAAAGTGCTTGCAGTTGCCCAGAGAGGCTAAGGAAAAATAGCTCTCCTCCTATGCTTTTTTGGAGGGGGAGGATGGAGCTACAGGTGTCTGAGTATCCAGTCTGAGCAGGCTGAAAGCACCTGTAGTTAACCAGAAAGGCTGGTGCAGTACCTCCCAGCTTCCTCCCTGCTGGAGGAGGGGCTGGATGCTAGGCTAGGGCTGCAATCCAATCTGGGTGAAAGAAGTTAGTCCCTGTGGTCACTGTGATTTTCAGTCAGCCCTGCTTCCCCTCATAGCAGAGACAGAGTTAAATGGTGGCTACCAGCCTCTTTCTGACTTGGACATGTTCAAACTTTAGCTGTTCCTAGGATTATACTTTAGTCCACCGAATTTAGTAATCAGTAGCTGAAGTTGGTAGCCAACTGTCTCTTCCTAGCCCATTTTTAGGAAATGGAGCTTCCAACTCCAGCCAAAGATTAGCTCCCAAGGCAGCTTGTGCCAACACTGGAGGATGGACACAGCCTCCACAGCATGGAATGCTGTACTCATGCAAATTCACTGCAGATGGGCACTCTCCTCCTTCCATTCTTTCAAGGATGTAGCAAGATGCTCCTCTGATCTCATGGGCACCCAGGAGATCAGAAGAGATGCATTAGATAGCTCTTGTTGGTCACCAACTCCTTGTAGGATGAGGTGACTCTTGACATATTTGTCATCTCGGGGAATTTAAGTGTTAACATGAATTGTGTCTTGTGTGTTTGGTTTTTCTTTTCTGGGATTTAGGAATACTGACTGGGAATTGTGAAATTTAAGGAGTCCTCTCATGAGCCAGAAGTCACTTCCAGGCATAGTCTGTGGGCATCAATTTTTTTAACAGAAAAAAAGTCAGGGTCTAAGAGTCTGAACAGATGGAGGTTTTTGTCCTACTTCCCCATCTGCCTGTGTCACTGTGAGAAGCACTGTTCTCCCAGATCAAACAGTAATAGTCAGCCTCGTCCTCAGGCTGGAGCCCAGAGATCAGCAAAAGCCCTGCATTGGCTGAGGCATCTTTGGCTCCAGAGAATCGGCTGGGGATCCCAGAGCCCTGGTGCTTGTCTGAGTCTGAGTAGTAGTAGAGGAGATACCGGGGAGGGCTCCCTGGCTTCTGCTGGTACCAATTTATGTATTTGCCACCAACACTGACATCACTGCTCAGGGTGCAGGAGATTCTGGCTGTTGTTCCCAGAGATGCAGAGAGGGAAGGTGGCTGAGTCAGCACAAGCTGGGAGAGGGAACCTGCAAAGACATGCATGGCAGCTTGGCCTGGGGCAGGTCTAAGCTGCTTGGAGTTTTGACGCAGTGGGGCTGACCCACGTTGTGAGATCTGCCCTGAGTCCCCAAGGCCTGTCCTTACCTGAGCAGTGAGAGAAGAATACGATGAGGAGAGGAGTCCAGGCCATGGTGGACACAGCCCCTGAGCTGCACAGTGGAGCTGGGCTGCCCCAGGCCTCCTTTTCTCTCCCACCCTCAGCCAGAGGAGGGACTCATCATGCAAATTGCTTCATCCACTGACTGCCCAGGCCCTCCCTGAGCCCTGATACTGGAGCTCAGCTCACACCAGACCTAAGAGGATGAAGGTTTGTTTGCCCATTCGGAGTGCCCTGGGTGGAAGCAGGTACTGAGACAACACAAAAGTCTTTGCTCAAGGGACTCTGCCAAGCCAGAGGGGACCAAGTAGCTGAGTTGGCATCAGGGAGCACAGGACCCAGCCCCGCTGGCCAGGACCTCTTTGAGTTAATGGTTCTTGCAGAGTCAAGCAGAGGAGCCACAGGCAGTCCCACATTGCCCCCTGCTGGTGGAATTGCAGGACTTCACCATTGCTGCAAGAACTGAGAGTACAGAGACTTATTCTGCCCTCAGTTCAATGGTGTCTTAACTTTGGAATCAATTTAGTTTCTCCATGGTGCAGATTCCTTGATAAGGTGTTCTGGAAATTTCCTTGGGGTCCTAGGTGATTCTGATGACGATGGCTGTGGGATTCCAGGTTAGTGCTCAGATTTCACCACAGAAACCAGCCCTGGGGCTGCTGTGTGGGTTGGTTTGCTGTGTTGTGGCTGTGGCTTTTTGTTTGTTTAGGATTTAGGTTCCTCTGGGGGAGGGTCCCCAGGAGAGGGACTGTGATGACAAAACTGACTGCAGGCACCTTCTCTGGCAAGACCTTTCGGGGAAGGCGTATATCTGGAAGTTACAGATCTTTACACTGACATCCTGAAAACACTCTGTATGAGCAATCTATTGTAAATGACAAATTACTCACAAACTTTGCAGTTAAAAAGAAAATGTACGTATTATCACCCACATTTCTATGAGTCAGGGATTCTGGGGCAGCTTTGCTGTGTATTTTGGCTTGGGGTCCCTACTGAGTTTGTAGCTGAGCTGTCATGTTGGCCTGCAGACACTTGACGACAGGACAGGAACTGGCAGGTCCCCTCCCAAGCTCACTCACAGCGCTGTGGGCAGGAAGCCTCAGGTCCTCACCATGGGCCTCTCCCTAGGGCTGCCCCCACATGGCTACTGGTTGTCCTCAGAGCAGTGATGAGAGTAGGGCTGAGTTACTGAGAGAGAAAGAGACAGACAGAGAGCCACAGAGCTACCCAGACAAATGCCGCAGTGTCTTGTAGAACCTACCAGAGAAGGGTGCACCATCCCCTCACCACATGCCTCTCATCATGATCTCCTGGAAGCAGCTGGCACACTACCACTGCCACATGCCCTTGGACAGGAGGCTCACGTGGGGGACCCAGGCCCTCTGGGGTGACCCCTGGAGTCTGTCTTGTACCCTGGTCTGCCTGCCCCAGCTCTGCCTGAGCTGAACATCTGTTTGTGGACAGACCACATCTGGGAATCCCTCCTGGCTGTCCTTGTGTGAAATGATGGCTACTGTGGTCTGGCATGATCATTCCTGTTTTCTTAGAATTGGGACCCAAGGAGTCAGCTCAGAAGCTGGGCTTTCTGGTTGGTGCCTTTTCAATATAATTCACCTCTACCCTCCTCCTACCATAAAACAGGGATGGAGGAAGCAGAAAGCTCAGAAGATGAACTCCCTTCTCTTGAAGGGAAAGAGGAGAGAGGTTCATGACTACTTCCTTTTCCCAAGTTAAGAGACTGTTGGTTGACATAGAATAAAATGTAAGGATTTAGGGCATGTCATTCAGCTATAATGACACCAGAGCAAGGAATCAGGGAACTAACAATTGGGAAGAAATAACATGGCATTAAGTCTAGACAGAGAGGGGCAAGGATGACTCACTTGAGTTCCCAGATCTAAGAGGTGGATTTTACACAGTATCACAGTATCTCAGGCAGAAGTGGAGATTTGTTGTTGTTGTGTTTTTTTTTTTCATTGAGTTAATTACATGCACGATGTGATGCTATCACCACCACAACCATCCATTAAGAAAACCTTTGCATCATCACAAATATAAACTCTGTACAATTTAAGCATTAACTTTCCAGGCTTATGGGTCAACTTCTGAGCTTTCATTTGAGTCAAAGACAGAAAACTTCTTAAGGAAATTTTTTAGGGAATTCCATCCTCTCAGAAGCCAGATGAGAAGCAGAAGTGGGCTGGGTGGGGGCAGGTGGAGGGATTAGGGGCTGTGCTTCAGAAGAAATACCCCCCACCCTAAGATATTACATCTTTTTAATAAAGTCAGGGAGTGAGAAGCCCTGCAGGGAGCAGAGCTGGGAAGGAGGAGTCTGTGGCTGCTCAGGGGAGATGCAGGGCCAGGACTCGAGTCCATATCAGAGCACCTGGAGGACTGGGGGAGCTGTGCTCAGTGGGGGAGGAGCAGACAGCCAGCCCCATTGTCTCAGGCCCAGGCACACTAAGGAAGAATTTGGGGTCACCAGCACACTGTTCCGGTCAACTCTATTATCATTAGAAGCCAGGGAAGCTTCCGGAAATAAGGAAGAACTTGTGCATTGATTTCTCCAGGACGTGAGGTCATTGAGCTTCGCAGTACTGAGGCTCCCTGTACAAGGGGAGCAGGAGGACAGCCCAGGTGCTCCTGATGGCCATTTCCAGAATATCTTCAGGCAGTCTCTGTGCAGGGACAAGGGTGAGGAGGGGAGGACCCCAGCTCAGGGCCAAGGTGTCCCCCAGAGTCAGCTTCCTCCAGCAACAGAATGTGGACCTAGCTTCCCGACGTTCCCCTGATTCTACTTCAAGGCTTTTACAGAGTTAGAACTTCTTCAGTTCTCTGTATCATTGATCCGTCATCTTCACCTTGGCACCAGCAAGAAATAATCTTGGACTGAGAAAGAGTGGAGCAAATTACAGAGCTGGATGCAAGTGGCTATGGGGAGCCTGACCCTGGTTGTCCCGGCCCCTGCTGGCAGTTCACAGAGACAGTCCCACGACACAGTAGAGAAGACTCTGTTTGCTCAACATCTCCAGAGACCCTGGGAAGGAAAGAACAGCTTCTAGAGCCAGGCGGGCATGAGCAGATGTGGGGAAGGAGGATAGAGACCTTGTCAGAGGAAGAGCTCGTTTGAGGCCTGGTGGGTTCAAGGGACCATGAGATGTTCTCAGACCTTACTCATCTGTGAGTCATGCTCAGACCGTGGGCTGGGCATGGGTGGGGGAGGATGCCTGGCTTCTCCTGGTACCAGAATATAATAGAGTTGTCTACACTGGTATCCCTGCTCAGGGTGCAGGTGTGTCCTACAGAGGATTCCAGGAATGCAGAGAGGGAGGGCGCTGTGTCAGCACAGGCTGGGAGAGGGAACCTGCAGACAGGTACTCATGAATGATGGGCAGTGACCAGGTTAAGCTACTGAGATCTGAGCCCGCCCCTGAGGCCTGTACTTACCTGTGACACTGGGATAGGAGCACAAGGAGGAGAATGCAGATATCTTCCGGAATTCTCATATAGATGGATTCATGTTAGTAAGTGTATTTTTGTTAGAGGAGAAAATGAAAAGCAAATATCAGGCTTTATTACCATGTAGGACATTGACCAGTTTGTCTCCACCACAGAACATCTGCTCTGAGGGTGACCATCCCAGGAGGTAACACTGTCCTGTAAGATGCTCTCTGACTGAGGTGGACAATCTTACTGGTCTCCTCAGTGATATCTGAGTTAAATGATGTACTTACAGCACATTCACTCACTATTGAATGAGAGACATATGTTTATAATGAAGTGATATCCCGACCCTTTAGGAGCTCATCCACTGAGATGCTCAGAGAGAGTCACCTGCCAGATCTCTCTCAACTGCTGTCTTAAAAGTCAAGTCCTGTAAGTTCAGTGATTTCTTTTGTTTGAACCCAATTGGTACAAAAAATTTCCTTTTGTTAAACCCTGATTTCTCTAGAGACCCTCCCCCCCCACATCCTTTTTGTGAGAATGGGCATTGGATGGAGTTTTGGGGTCATGAGGCTACTGGAGTAATTGAGCTATGAAAGGGGATGAGAATCTAAAGGGGACTGAAGAGTTTGGAATAAAATGAAACTAGTCCTGAAGGCACAACTTGACCTTGTTGGTAGAGACAGTACATTCCAGAAGGATGCTGACATCATGAGTCCTATGAAATGGGGAATTCAAGAGAGTCCACCCAGGGTCCTTAGTGGTTGGCTTTGTGTCCTGAAGGTGCCCAGTCCTAGCTGAGGCAGAGTCAGGGCAACAGTGATCCCAGTTTCCATGACCCCGCAGGGAGGGTGACGGAGGGAGCCCCACCTGTGAGCAGGACACACAAGGTGGAGAATCTCAGCAATGTCCCAGTATTGACTGGTGGGAGCAGTTCTTTCGGATGAGAGTAGAAGGACCCAGCCTGGAGTGTGTGGTCAGAAGGAGTGGCCCTTGCCTTGCGCCTCTGTGTCTGGTCCTCCCCTGAGGGAGGTGCAGGTGGGAGAGCAGTGCCAGGTGAGGGTGAGAGTGACGTCTTAGGTGTCTGCCCTTGAGCCCACACAGAGTCTGACATCACTGTTCCCTGATATGAACAATTATTTTTTAACAAGCTCCTCATGTGATGCTCAATAGCAGGCAGGTTGGACATAACAATTGAAAACTCAGATTCTGATGACCCAGGGTTCATGGAATTGCAAAAGCAGTGTTAACAAAGTCAAAGTTCAACAAAAATGGCAGGAATGTAATGGACTGTGGACGTGCTCACCCAGGAGACTGCGTGAAGGTGTGGCCTTGCATTACATGGGAGGAATATTCTCTTTGAATCAAGGAACCAATCACATTTATAAGTACCTGTTGCCTGCCATTCCCTCCCTGTGCAGGGGTGGGCTCTGTGCCCTCCTCAGCCTGCCCTGGGCACAGGCAGAATCTCCTAGAGCTTTAGAGGTACCTGCACAGCCTCACATGTGCACCCGTATCTCTGGAAGTTCCTGCAGGAGCCTGGTGACGGGGGTTGGGTTAAGATGCTGGGAGGAAGCTACACTTTCCTGAGTGTGAGTGGTCTTCTGCTTACCTGAAAATTAATACTTGCTATTTATATTTTTATATTTAGGCCTGTGTTGGTGATTTTTAAATCTTTTTCTCTGTTTTCGTTTAAACTCTTCTAAAGAATCAGGGGCAAAATGATGCCATTTTTCATGTTTCTTCTAAGTTTCACCTCTACAGTAAGCTGCTAAATATATATTTGCATCACGAGTCATAGTTGCTAAGATATCACTACCTATTATTTCACTATCATACCGTATTTCTCCTGAAAATGAAACTGTGGTTACTCCAAATTCAGACTTGAAGATAACACACATACATTCTCTTCCTAAGGAAATGATGGCTATGCTGAATTCTCATTTAAATCACACACTCCCACACACAGATATGCATTTTTCATATAATTTTCAGTTTGTCACTTTTGTCCATTTTTTATCAAATGTTGGGAAGTCACTTTACTGGTTAAGAGAAACATAATGTTATCATAAAATGAACAGTTGAACTTTTCTGAGCTGAGAACGAATGTGTCTGACCCTCTCCACTCGGTCGGAGGGCACAAGCTCTCTGAGCCCACACTAGGTTGATCCAGCCTCTAGCTAAAGAGAAGGAAGAGATGAGAGCTAGGGGCAGAGGCTGAGCCAGGGGTTTGTGTCTCACTTCCCCACTGACATCTGTCACTGTGGAAATGGTTGCTGTACCACAGAACACAATAATACTCAGCCTCATCCTCAGGCTGGACCCCCGTGATGGTGAGGGCAGCTTTGTCCCCAAGCAGGGAGCCAGAGAATCGGGCAGGGACCCCTGGGATCCTACTGTTGGTGTTTCCTATCAGACCCCGGGGAGCCTGGTAGGGCTTCTGCTGCATCCAGCTGGCATAGTTGCTGGTGGTGACGGCCCCAGCACTGGACCCACAGGTGAGTGTGACTGTCCCTCCAGGAGACGTGGAAAGTGAAGGTTCCTGAGTCACCACAGCCTGGGAAACTGCTCCTGAAATAGGTGAGAGACCCCATGGTCAGGAGTGGAGATGAGGACAGGAAGGTTTCATGTTTCCTGTCCCCACCCTAAGCCCAGAAAGTGCCCCCTGACCTGTGCAGTGAGCCAGAAGGGTGAGCAGGAGAGGGGCCCAGGCCATGGTGGAGACCCACCCTGTGCTGTGCTTCTCAAGAGGACTCACCCCAGGGGCAGCTTCCCCAGCTCCCATTATAACCCCTAAGTCCCTGTGCAGGGCAGGGCAGTCATGCAAATGAGCTCCCTCCTGGGAGGTCTCAGCAGTTTGACAGTTTACAGTTTATACTGTGCTTTCACATCAGGGACCATGTGTTAATGGGCCCTCAAGGCTTCTCCCAGCTCTGCTGGCTTTCCCAGGGCCTGGCCCACAGCGCCATCTTGTGTCCATGAGGAGAATAGCACTGATGGGAGATGCCCTCTGGCAGGTCTTTCCTTGTGCCTCCTCACCTGCTCCTCAGACCTTCAGTTTGTAGGTCAAATTCAGACCCTCCCATAGTCCAGGCAGGACACATGGTGAGAAATGTTGGGCAGGGGTGGCTTGAGGGCTTCACAGTCTCTCTCTTTCCCTAATTGCAACCCACACTCAGGTGAGTTGACCTGGAGCTGTCCTGGTGAGTGAACTCATGTTCCCCCAGGTTCCCAGCTAATCTTGTACTTGTCTAGGGTCATAGGCTCGGTTACTCCCAAGGCCTATTAGCACGGAAAAATTTATTTTACAAATTGGGATATCATTCATGTACCATAAAATTCACCATTTTAATGTTTACCATGTCTGTAATTCCAGAACATAATGACCCATGAGCTGTCATTTTCAGTCCCTTTTCTCTGCAGACAGATGAAAACACTAAACCAATTTCTAACTGGTAAGTTTGTCTGTGTAGAACCAGAGAATATGTGCTGTTTTTGTTGTTTCTTTTAGTTACTATAATATTTGAAGGTTCCTCCACATTGGAGCATGTGTCAGTAGAGCTTTCCTCTTTAGGGCTGTATAACCTCCTGTTTGTGGATATATCGATGTTCACTTACCATTCATCATTGAAAGACATGTGGGTCGTTTCCTCAATAGGACTGTTATAAATGAAGCTGCCAGGAACATTCCTGTGCAAGTTTTCAAGTGATCACACACTGTCAACACTCTTTAGGTTTTACTTTGGGGTGGAATTGCTGGTTCATATGGTAACTCCATATTTACTTTTCTGAGGAAGATTTTAACATTTTCCCTAAGTAATGGCAGTGATTTTCATTCCTGTCCTCAATGGATGAGGGCTCCAAATTCCCCACAACCTGTAGATGTGGAGTACAGATACCTGAGAACACTTGCTCCTCTTCTTGCCTATAGCTTACAGTGTGAAGTGGCATCTCGTTGTGTTTTTGCTTTGCATTTCCCTCATGAGAAATGGAGCTGAGCATATTTCATGTGCTGATCATGAAGGCAGGTGCTCCTGGTGCCAACAGGACCCTTGCTCAGAGGCCAAGCACAGGCCCCTGGTGCCCTGGCCCTCTTAGGACCCTCCATGCTCTGAAGGGGAGGGTCTCTCCATGCAAATCTCTCCTGGTTCTTTAAGAACCCCAATGGCTAAGTAGTTAATGCAGTCCAGTGTGTCCCCCAGGTCATTCCACTCAGCCAGGCAGAAGCTTAGTTCAGGAAGATGATTTGCGGTACAGGACAGCTCTATATTAATTCCACTTCTTTGGGGTTCTATATGTAGAAAATCAGGCCTGGGGTTGGGAGAGTCTTGACCATTGCC
>JAQZBX010062890.1:0-16796 GCA_029593785.1 Cabassous unicinctus
TTTTTTTTTTTTTTTTTTTTGTCTCATATTCCCATACTTAGCATGTAGTAGATTCTAGGTAAATAGTTGTTGTTGGTGTTTATGTTGCTGATGATTTGGTGCTTGCCCACCTCCTTTTCTGCAGCCCTTTCCCATTTCCTGGGGACGGCACCCATGTACTTTTTGTCCTCTAAGTTATTTTCTGGCCTGCCCGATCCTGACATATTCCAATGCTAACCAAAAACAAAAAATCAGTAATGTCACAACCACTTCCAGAAAGCTAGAATAACTAGACTCTATTTCCAATGAAGAAATTTCCAAACTGAATGCCTCAAATATTTCAACACAGAAGGAGAACTTGGAAATAGGAAAGAAGGCAGCAGGGCACTCCATGGGAGGTAAGGCAGACTACCATATATCTCAGTGAACAGGGAATCAAAGAAAATAAGCTTACTTCCTGTTTGCCAGTGATCTGGGGGCCAGGTTTCTCGGGGCTTTGTGCCACTTTCTCTATTTTTAAAATGGGAACAATATATTTTCCTCTGCCTAATCAGTGAGCATATTAGTGGAATCAAATGAGATGATGTGAGCTGTAAATCTGATTATCATTAGCCCTTTGCAAGATCATTTCTGCAGAGATACAGAAATAACTGATCTGAAAGGATACTGGCTTCTGAAATAAGGACTTTCTATTTTACACTCTTGTCAATTTAGAAATCAAGATTTCAGTCCTTCAGGAATCAAATAGCTGGGCCATGAATCAATTATGATTTGGACTTCTCCTAGCCTCAAAACCCTGAGCCAATAGATTCCTGTTGTTTAAACCAACCTGTGGTAGGGTGTTTGTTTTAACAGCTAGGAAACTAATACATTAGGGTAGGGGGAATTGAGAGTGTCAAGAGTAGGAGGAACATGCCATTTTAAGTAGAGTACTCACTGAGAATGTAACACTTGAACAAAGACTTGCGGGAGGGAAAGGAGTTAGCCACGTGGACATTTAAGGATAGAATGTTCCAGGCAAAGAAAACAACTATTGCAAAGGCCCTGAGTCAGGGACAGGCCTGGTGTGTTGGAAGGACAACAAGGAGGCCAGCATGGCTGGAGGTGAAGGAGTGAAAGGGAGAGAGATAGGAGATGAAGTCAGAGAGGTAAAGTAAGGAGAAGGGTTGTAGACCACAAAGGGCCTTCTAGGACTTTAGAAAGATTTAGGGTTTTGATCTGAATGAAATGGGGCAGAGGAATGGTGTGACCAGATTTAGTCATTTTATAGGATTCATTTGGAAGCTGTAATAAGGTTAAGAAGAGACTGCAGGAGAGCAAGGGTGGAAGCAGAGACTGCGCAGGAGGCTATTGCAGCAATCTGGAGAGAGAGACGTTATTAGGACAAGTGATGAGTGAACTTTGACCTACTGTCTCTCTGTGAGCAATACATTTGGATATTGTACCTATATTGAGTCTTCCTTTTGATGTGTTCATGTAACAATTACTATATGCAGGGGACACCCACAAAAATGTCCAAAGGACATAATTGCTTTTCACATGCTTTTGACATACCATAAGCTCTAATGAGACAAGCAGTCCTAGACTTTCTTGCACAGTGCCACTTTCATTCTTCTCTGTTACAGTGATTTGTCAAGTTTATGACTCAATATGATTTAATGCTTCTTTCTTTGTAAATTCTTTCATATAAATAAATTAGTAAATCAGAAAAAATATTTGTCATAAGAAGTTCCTTGATTTGGGATTTTAAAAAAATAGTCAATAGTCAATGAAAAAAGATAAAAATATTTAAATGTAACCCCTTTAAGTGAGTCTTTACCTCCTTCTATAAAGGACTTTCTGCCCATGATGTGTCTCTGTTCCCAAACCCCACAGAACTGTGTGATATAATAGAAGCACACAAGATGGAGAGTCAGGAATCCCAGCTTGTCTTTCAGTAACTACATGGTCTTGGACAAGTCACATCTCCTTTTGTTTCAGGCAGTCAACAATACTCATAGTGATGGACTCTGGTGATGTGCCAGGCTAAGGATTCAGTGGTTAATTGATGGGGGCTATTAGAGAGTTTAATGAAAATCTAAGCATGTGACAAAATATTCAGATGAATTGAACATGTATTTCTAAATGTCTTATCTATATTTACTTACATACTTTTGTTAGGGAGTTCCTACTTCTTTCTACTATCATATTGCTGGTAGGTAAGATGCATTTTTCTCTGGGGTTTTGTATCCCCAAATTATCCTGAATCTAATAAAGTACTCATATTATGGACAGTGTGGCAGTCTGAGACTATTTTATGAATCCCAAAAAGAGAAAGATTATGTTTGTAAACCAATCTATTCTGAGTGTGATGCCCTTTGATTATATTGGATTCTGTTGAGAGGCCCTTGATTAAATTATCTGTTAAGGTTAGGGCTTTGATTCGACCATGTTAGTAAGGCATGAGTCAGGTTAAGTGTCCACCCTCCCACCCTTGGTGGGCCTATATAAATGGACACTCACTCAAGAAGACATATGGGAAGAGAGGGAGTTTCATAGTTGCCAGAGGAGAGAACTTTGTCATGTGACAGACAGGAGGAGGCTCAAACAGCTAAAGCCCCAGGGAGAGATGAACCATTTGCCTGATAGCCTATAGAGGAGAGATCAGGCAGAGATCAGAGACCATCTTGCTTCAACAGGTGGCAAATGACTTTGGTGAGAAAGCAACCTTGAGTTGGACTCTTTATTGCCTTGTAACTGTAAGCTTTTACTCCAAATAAATACCCTTTATAAAAGCCAACAGATTTCTGGTACTTTGTATCAGCACCCCTTTGGCTGACTAAAACAGATGGTAAGCCTGGGGCAGAGGTGGTCTTGTGTCTCTTGCCTACCTGTATTACAGTCCTCAGAGCTGCCGAATCCACCCTGGTCACTAATTGCAGGACCCATTTGATGGTAGGTGGAAAGCACAAGGCAGTGAGACTCTGAAATTGGACCCAGACCTCAACTATAGAAAACAGACCACTGTATGTGCTGTCAGGAAGGTACGGATGTGGGGTGATATGAGAAAAGATGGCTGTCTGTTCTGAAATGCCAGGGCTGGTGTGAACAGCACAGGTATCTTCTAAGATGTGCTGCTGTGGAATCAACAGTACCCATGATGGTAGAGCTGAGGATGGTTTATTGTTTCAAGATAGTGATGGCTCAGTTTCTAATGAAATGAATGCTGGTGATGAAGAAAATCCTCTGGATACCACCTGTGACAAAGGTTTTTTCATGATCTGGAGTTAATGATTTTCTTGGTTTTGAGGATGAAGATTAACATCCTTTATTAATACTTGGATGTTTTTGTGGCTTGTTTTACTACTTGTGATAAAGCACCAGTTTTGTTGAACTCCATTTTTCCTTCTTTGCTTGCTATATTCTAATAAACAGTGAATTATCTGTTACGTGAATGAACATCACAACATAGGAATTTTTTCAAAGGCATTATCTCTGTTTTGTGATTGTTCCTTACTGAGAAATTCGTTAGTCTACGTGTACTGAGGTCTCTTAATTGTGGTTGTTTGGTTTCAAGTATCAGAAACTGAATTAGGCTCCTCAATGTATTGGAAAGTTATTGGAGCTCAAAGAATCGACTTTCTCATTTCAAGCTTAAGACCCAGCTTTGGAACCAGTCGGCTACAAAGACAGTTTCTGAAGGCTAGGAGGTGGTCTCACAGCAGGTACTGTCTTGTAGTGACTGGAATTTGCAGTTTATGTGGCAATTAAGCTAGAAATATAGAAACCTAACAAACTTAGGGTGACAGGCAGCTATTTATTTTGCATATGCTTAAGATTTCTACATTTAAGTCCTATTTCTAAAATATCCAAGCAGCACTATGTGATCTAAGCATATTGTCTAAATAAATCTACATTCTCCAAATAATACCTGTCTTAGAGATACCTTTTGTTCCCTGATGTCAGTATCTCCCATTTCTGAGAACTGCCCCCTTCTTTCCCACTCCCTGTTCATTGCTGATGTCACGTGCAGTGAGATTTTCTTTTTTAGAAATTTGTAATTGTGACACCAGTCAACCTCTATCAGGCACTTATAATGAAAAGTGATTTAAAGCCAGGGGTAGGGAGGGAATATTTGGCCATGAGCACACTAAAGCAAAGGAAATTGATCTGCAGAGAGAGAGAAATGAATCTGGCACACAGAAAAAAGCTAACAGAAGAGACCATATGTCCCTGAGTGTGAACTAGGAGGCTGGGTTTCTCATTTCTGTTTATAATCCTTCAAGTTGCCCCATTTTTGGAGTTTCTTGTGATCCAATTACTTATAATAAATCCCTTTTATAACATATTTTCCAAGCTAGTGTGATTAGGTTTCTATTTATTCAAAACAAAAGCAGATCTAATTAAGAAAATCTGTCATGTTACTGTATCTGAGTATTCAGAAGTTTATTTCATCCAAGAATCATCTTAAAAGGCTTATATTGTATATATATATTTGCAGTTTTTATTGTTACTGTACAGGCACTCAAGCTTTCTCAAGGTTTTTGGTAGGCAAAGTTATGTCAAAGTGAAAATATTAGAAATTGATTAGTAAAAATAATGATTATAATTTTAGGTATCTTATTAGAAATGTACAAAACACTTTTGTAAAATATTTTATTCAATATGCTGTTAATTTTTCCATCAAAAATTCTTTCCTCTGAATATTGAATAGGAGTAGTTCTTCCAAATTTCCTTTAAAAGACAATCTTAGAATAGAGGTGAAATAATTACCATTGATATTTAATTTTTAGGAATGAGTCACAAAATCTACTAGGACAATTTTCCTCATCTACCTTGTTCTATATTATAGATATGCAAAATGAAAACCTTCTTTTGATTAGTATTAGAGTATTGAATGATTAATACTTCATGTAATAATTCCTTGTTACATGTTCAAATTTCCATACCAAAGTTAATAGGAGATATTTGAGTAAATATTTTCTGATAAATTCTCTAAATTTAAATAAACATAAAATAATTCATTATTTACCTTACTTCTAACTACTTATATTGAAGGGTTTTTTCCCCTCCCCCAGCCCTTTACAGGTGAGTTATACATCATGCCTAACTAAACATGTTTATAAAAACTATCACGGGAAGCGGGGGTGGCTCAGTCAATGGAGCCCCCGTTTACCATATGGGAGGCCCCGGGTTCGCTTCCCAGGGCCTCCTTGTGAGGGCGGGCTGGCCCACGCGGTGAGGGGGGGCTGATGCGGTGGGATCTCACAGCAAGGGGAAGATGGGCAGACGCGGAGAAGACACACAGCGAATGGACACAGCGAGCACGGGCAGCAAGGGGGGGATAAATAGATAAATAAATAAATCTTTGAGAGAAAAAAAAAAAAAAACTATCAGGAAATTTTATAAAAGTTTACCAATTTCTAATTATGGAAAGTCATGCTGCTCAAGTAGGTAAAATGAGAACTGGAAGGCATAATTTTCTCGTGTTGACAAAAGTTTAATGGTAATAAAGATTTGGTATGCCAAAATCTAAAAATAGGCATCATTTCAACATACCCCAGATGATAGTGGCATTTAAACAAGGGACATCATTTAACGAGTCAAAATAGTTTTTCTGTTGTTTTAGCTTATTAGAAAATAAATTGGTGAATCTCATACATTTGCTCTTTTTAAACAAACAGTTTCTTCAAATAAAACATGAATATGGAAAACTGTACAAATTAAATATACAGTTCAATCAATTTTCACCAGGTAAATTGTGGTAGCTATGTGCACACACCTCACAGGCCTCTAATGGCACAACAAGCACAATTGACAAGGGCCTCAGCTGGTGTGTTTGGACTGAGGCCATGCTTTCTTTAGGCTTCTTCTAGTCAATGACCGAGCACAGCAAAGATGCTAAGGCAGGTCCTTTCCATGGAGACTCGGGACTCCCCTGATGGCCTACTATCCCCAACAGCTTGCTGACTCTTCCTTAGACTGTACAGCAATCTAACCTGCTTCCACCCAACTCACCTTCCCTCTTTCTTTTACTCGGGGCAGACTTGCATTTCAGTCTGATGACTCTCCCAGTCTTCCCGTCCCCCTCCCCGCCAATTTTCTCTAACGAGCATTTCCCTCATAAAATCCTTGCATGCTTAATTCTGACTTGATGTCTGTTACTTAGAGGACCTGCACTGATACATAAACCCAACCTTTTAAACAGCCCCACATCAAGAGCAACTTTTCATATGTTAACCGGCCATCTGAATATTCTCTTTTCTCATTTATCCACTAGGTTTTCTGCCTTTTCTTATAGATTTGTAGGAGTTCTTTACATATTCTAGATACAAACCTTTGCCAGATATATACGTTGCAAATATCTTCTCCCACTCTGTGACTTGCCTTTCCACTTTCTTAATGGTGCCTTTTTATCATAGAAGTTCATTCTTAATTTTAATTTCAATTTGTCATTTTTTCCCTTTACTGTTAGCACTTTTTAAGCTCTGTTTAAGAAATCATTGCCTACTCACAGTCAAGAACCTTTATTGTTTTACACCTCACATTTAAAGCTATAATCCATCTGGAATTGTTTTTTGCATATGGTGCAAGGAAGACATAAAAATTTATATTTTTTCAAGTGAATAACCAACTGATCCAGCTGTTCAGGATCACCTTCGCTGAAATTGAGTGACATGTATTTGGATCTGTTTTGAACTCTATTTTGTTCCATCAGTCCATTTATTGCTTGTGCCAATATCACACTGTGTGAATTACCTCAGCTTTGTAAGTCTTGATATCCCGTAGTGCAAGTCCACCAGAATTGTTATTTCCCTTCCAGATTGTCTTAATTTGTCTCTGCCCTGTGTATTTCCATATAAATGTTAGAATCAACTTGTCAAATTCACCCTTAAACATACTAAGATTTTTATTGCATTTAATTTATAGATTGATTTGGAGAGAATTGACATATTTACACTTTTGAGGTTCCGATCCATGGAGACCATGGCATGTATCAGTTAGCTTTTATTCTTCTGCTACAGAAAGCTTTATTATTTATACTTGGTTCATGGTTTGTTAGGGGGCTGCAAGATGGCTTGTTATAAAGATGCTTCCTGGCTGGAGGAAGGAGCTCAGGCAGAAGCCTGGATGCCAGGGAAATGCAGAGGGGACCACCTAAGGAAGCCTTGGTCCTGCTGAAGTTGAGTCCTTTGAAGAGATACTCGCCCAGCCCGGCCTGTGGGCTAGCCAGGAAGCCACAGGGATGTGACCTGTGATCTGGGGCTCCAGATCCAAAAGTGCCTGGTGCAGGCTCTTCTTCAGGGCCATGGCGGCTTCCATGGCATCCAGTGTTTTACTCCACTCTTGGGAGGGCATCTGTATGTCCTGGACGCAGGGCCGTGCTGGTTTTGCATATTTAAGAGATGATTGGTGCCCTCGTGCTCTCCTTCACCAACTCATGGAAGAAGTGGTCTCTGCCCTTCAGGGCCACATCATTGTTGCTGAAGAAATAAAAGCTCAGGTAGAGGTAGGTGTAGCAGGCCTGCAGGTGCAGTTTGAGCAGGTGGTTGACAGGTCTCCACTTTGGCAGAACAATACTGATGGATCTGGGAGCTCATAGTTGGTTGACAGTGAGGAGCTTATCACAAAAAAAATGGTGTTAGCTGGTCCTGGAAGCAGGGGATGGCTGAGAAGATGGTTTCAGAGGTTGCAACTGGAGAGGAAGTTGGAAGGTGGTCCAAGGATGAGAGAGAAGGAGAGACCCTGGGTTTGTCTGCCCAAACACTACCAAAACAAGAGACAGATCCATGGGAGCATGGACATATTGTGTATCAGTTAGCTTTTGCTGAGTAATAAATCACTCCAAGTATTAGTGACTTGTAACAGCAACCATTTATCTATCTCAAGTCTCTATGGGGTAGTGGGTGGTTCTTCTGGTCTTGGCCAACTCGGCTGAATTCTGCTTGACTTACCCATCTGTCCTCAGCTGGCAGGTGGGCTAGATAATCAAGGATGGCCTCACTCACATGCCTGGCAGTTGACAGGCTATCAGCTGGGATATCAGGAATGAGCAGGACACATGTCTTTCATCAACAAGCGGGCTGACCCAGACTTATTTATTTGATGGGGTTGCAAGCTTCCCAAGAGCAACAAGAGATGGGAAGTCCAAGTCTCTACTTACATCAAGTTTACTTTTGTCCCAGTGGACAAAGCAAGTCACAGGCCAAGCCTAGTGTTAGTGTGGGAGAGAACAACCCAAGGGCATGGAAACAGAGAGATATAAACAAATCCGGGGCTGGTACTTTAACCATCTTCCACATGGTATAGACTTCCATTTATATATATCGTTAATTTCTCTCGTTAATGCTTTGTAGAGGTCTTGTATATCTTCTGTTAAATTTATTCCACTGTTAAAGGTATTTTTAAAATGTATTTTCTAATTGTTGCTAGTATATAGAAATACAATTAAGATTACTATACAATTGATTTTTGCTTAATTCATGTTTAAATTATAATAGCTTAACTGTAGATTCTTTTGCATTTTCTACCTGTTAAATAGTGTCATGTGCCAATAATGACAGATTTATCTTTTCCTTTCCAATCTTTATACCTTTTCTTTTCTTATTTTACCTTATTGTATTCACTAGAACTGCCATTTTAAAAAAAAAGAACAGTTTAAGAAAAGGTCATGAGAACTTTTCTAAGAATCTAAAATTCTATAATTGAATTTTTTAAAAAAGTTTGAATACGTTAAAAAAATGTTGAATACAGGTGGTGAGAATGGGTATCTTTGTCTTATTCCTGATCTCAGAAGGAAAGCCTTCAATATTTTGCCACAAGTATGATATTTGCTGTTGGCTTTTTATAAAATTCCCTTTATTGGATTAAGGAAGTTTTCCTAGCTGTCTAAGAACTTTATCTGAATGAATGTTGAATTTTGCTAAATGTTATTACTGCATCTTTTGAGAGGATCAAATTACTTTTCTCCATTATTCTGGTAGTGTGGTGAATTACATTGATTTCCAAATATTAAATCAACCTTTTATTTCTGATGTAAACTTCACCTGGTCATGATGTATTATCATAAATATTTTTTTTCTGGATACAACTTCTTAAGATTTTCTGAAGAATTGGTGCATCTATGTTCATGAGAGAGAGAATAGCCTAAAATTTTTTCTTTCTTATAATGTCCTTGTCAAGTTTTGGTATGAAAGTTTTGTCAACTTCATAAAATGAGTTAGGATGTGGTCTTTCTATTTCTAATCTCTGCAGGGTTTGTGTACAAATGTGTTTTTTTCTTTAAATGTTTGGAGACATTCACTTGGTAAGCTGCTGGGCCTGGCTATTTCTTTGTAGGAATTTTATCATTAAAATTAAATTATGTATGTATTTTTTTTTCTTTATTAGAGAAGTGTGTTCACAGAACAATCATGCATAAAATACAGGATTCCCATAAACCACCCTACCACCATCACCTTGCTTTGGTGTGGAATATTTGTTACAATTGATGCTAGCACATTTTTATAATTGTACTATTAATTAAAGTCCATAGTTTAATTTAGGTTCACTGTTTGTGTAGTATAATTCATGGATTTTTAAAAAATTTATTCTGTTACCATATATACAACCTAAAATTTCCCCTTTTAATCATATACAGATATATATTTCAGTGCTATTAATTGTGTTCACAATGTTGTGCTACCATCACAACCATCCATTATAAAAACATTTCCATCCTTCCAAATAGGAACCCTGCACATTTTAAGCCTTAGCTTCCCCACCCCTATCCCCACCCCTATCCCCACTCCATCCCCTGGTAACCTATATTCTGGATTCTGACTCTATGAGTTTGCTTGTTCTAATTGTTTCAAATCAGTGAGATTATTAGTGAGATTATACAATATTTATCCTTTTGGCTTATTTCACCCAACATGATGCGTTCAAGTTTCATCCATGTTGTCACATGATCAGGACTCAGGTTGTTTCCATCTTTTGGCAAATTGTGAATAATGCTGCTATGATTGTTGGCGTGCAAATACCTGTTTAAGCCCTTGCTTTCAATTCTTTTGGGTATATACCCAGCAGTGGAATTGCTGGGTCATATGGTACTTCTATACTTAGCTTTCTGAGGGCAGCTGCACCATTTTACACTGCCATCAGCAATGAATGAATATTCTTATTTCTCTGCATCCTCTCCAACACGGAGTTTTCCTTTTTCTTTTTTTTTTTTTTTTTTAATGCAGTCATTATGGGTATGAAATGATATCCCCACTGAGATGGCTCCCTTGTCTGTTTGCTTTTTGTTGTTGTTTTTTAAAGATTTATTTATTTACTTTTATCCATTTTTACCCCCCTCCCCACTGTTTTTGCTGTTTCTGTGCCCATTTACTGGGCAATTCTCTGTGTCTGTTTCCTGCCCTCTCTTCTCATCCTTCTCCTCCTGTCTTCACTGGGATTCGATCCTGGGAACCTCCAGTGTGGCAGACAGGTATCCTACCACATGTACCACCTTAGTTCCTGGTTTTTCAGTGCATCTTGTCTTGGCTCTCCATTGTGTCACTCTCCTATTATGTCATCATCTTGCTGCATGGCTCGGCCGAGCACACGGGGTCTGGCGGCACGCCCGTTCGCAGGGCCTCGTGGCCTGCGCACCTTCTATATTTTTCTTTATTTTTACCAGGAGGTCCCGGGGATTGAACCCAGGTCCCTCCATATGGGAGACGGATGTCCAACCATTTGAGCCACATCCACCGCCAGTTTGCTTGTTGTTTGTGCTCATTGTCTGTTCATAATTTTTGCTTGTTGTCTTTTTGCTCATTGTCTGTTTTTTTTTCCTTTAGGAGGCACCAGGAACCAAACCTGGAACCTCCTATGTGGGAGGTGGGCACTCAACTGCTGGAGCCACATCCACTCCCTGCTCATTTTGTTTTTGCTCGTTGTCTGCTTGTTTGTTTGTCTTCTTTATTTCTTTTTTATTTTTTAAAGATTTATTTTATTTATTTATTTATCCCCGCTTGTTGCTTGTGCTCGCTGTGTCCATTTTGCTGTGCTTTTTCTGTATCTGCTTGTCTCCCTTTGTTGCATCATCTCACTATGCAGCACATGCTGTCAGCTCACCTCGCAGTGCAGGCCAGTTTGCCTTCACAAGGAGGCCCTGGGAATCGAACCTGGGGCCTCCTATATGGTAAACGGAAGCCCAACCAGTTGAGCCACATCCACTTCCCTGTTTGTCTTCTTTAGGAAGCACCAGGAACTGAACCTGAGACCTCCCATGTGGGTGGCAGGCACTCAACTGCTTGAGCCATATCCACTCCCCTCTCATTGTGGTTTTGATTTGCAGTTCCCTAATGGCTAATGAAGTTGAATGTCTTTTCATGTGCTTTCTGACCACTGGTATTTCTTCTTTGGAGAGATGTCTACTTGAGTCTTTTGCCGATTTTTTAATTGGGTTGTTTGTCTTTTTGTTGTTAAATAGAAGGCTTTTAAAATATATTCTGGGTATTAATCCTTTATCGAATACGTGGTTTCCAAATATTTTCTCCCATTTAAATTACTTTAATAGATATCAAACTATTCATATTTCTTCTTGTATCAGATTTGCTGCATTGTGTTTTTCTAGGAGTTTGTCTAAATTGTTGAACTTTCAGTTGGCATAAAGGTATTTTTGGATTTAATTTGTTGTTCTCTGACTATTTTATATAAATACTTAAATTATAGATTTTTAGGCTTTTTCCTCTCCTATATATAAATTTTAGGTTATTAATTTATTTAGCAAAGCTTTGTTTGCATCTCACAAGTTTTAGAATATTGTAATTTCTTTATCATTCAGCTCAAAATATTTCCTAAAGTTTCACTTCATTTCCTATTTGTCTCATGAATTATTTAGAAATATACTGTTTAATTTCCAACACAAGTATCTAGTTATCTTTTTCTATTGATTTCTAGTTCAATCCATTATAATTAGAGAATATATTTTGTGTTATTTAAATTCTTTTAAAGTTGAGACTAGCTCTGTGGCCCAGCACATAATAAATTTTCATATATGTCCCATGTGTTTTTTAAAAGAAATTATATATTGTTAATGTTGGTTATATTATATATTCTATATAAAGTTATATTTATTATATATAAAAGTCATAATTTTTAATCAGATTGTTCAGGTAGTTAATAATTTTACTGATTTTTTCATCTGGTCTATCGGAGTCTCATATGAAGATTGTGGATTTCTCTCTTTATCCTTTTAGTTCTGTCAATTTTTGTTTCATATATTTTGAGGTTATACTGCTAAGTATATGGGAATTTAAAAATGGTTATATCTTTCTAGGAATGAACTCTTTTATCATTATAAAATTCTCTGTCTTTGGTATTACTTTTGCCTTAATGTCTATCTTCACTGATATTTGAATAATTACAATAACTTTCTTTTGGTTAGTTTTTCTCCTTCTTTATCTTTTTTTTTCTTCATATTTCAACTATCAACTTTCTGTGTTCTTATTTTTAAAGTATGTACCTTTTAAGCACAAAAAGTGGAGTTTTTCAAAATCCAGTCTTTTAATTAGCATATTTAGACACTTTTCATTTAATGTAATAACTGCTATATTTGAATTTATATCTACCAGCTTTCTATTTGTTTTCTGTTTGTCCCCCCTCCCATTCTATTTTCTTTTTCTCTGCTTTCTTTTGGATTAATTATTTTTTATTATTCCATCCCCCTTGCCCATTAGCTTGACAGTTATTTATACATTTATTTACTATTCTTTTAGTGGTTACCCTAAGTGTTATACATGCATCATTGTGTTATTACATTCTAATATAAAGTATTACTTTAACTCTACATCACTTTCCCTTTACCTTTGTAATATATTTGTCATGCTGTAATTCCACATACAGTTTAAACTCCACAAGATATTGTGGTATGAACAAATTCATTTACATTTATTCACATATTTACTTTCTGTCACTTTTCATTCTTTCCTGAATTTCTGGGTTTCTATTTGTGAACATTTTTTCCTTCTACCTATATTTTTCCTTTAGGATATGTCTGCTGGCAATATGTTCTCTATTTTTGTTTGTTTGGAAATGTTTTTATTTTGCCTTCACTCTTGAAGGACATTTTCACTGGGTATAGAATTCTGTTAGCGGTTATGTTGGTGGCTCTTTAACTTTTATCTGTCACCCCATGAACTCCACATTCCCATTTAGATTGTAGCATTGTAGCACTATAGATGCTTACTAGACATCTACATCTAGAGGTCCCACAAACACCTCAAACTCAATATGCCAAAAACTGATTTACTCTCCTTCTCATCTCCAGTGTTCCAAACCTTTATATATTTCCATAGCCAAGGGAGAAACATAGGAATTAGGGCAGGGTGCTTTTCATTGTCAGTTTAAGAGGGTGTTGTAATATTAACCAAGGCCAGAAGGATGGTGGGGTGAGACAGGTGCTGTTCAAGTTGTTTTAGTGGTAGAAATACACCTTGTGGACTGAATGAGAGATTTTAGAACAAGATGTGTGTATCTTCAGGATAAGTTTTGAGCTAATTAGAGAAAAAGCAAATCACAAGTTCAGTCATCTCTCCTGCCCCAGAACATGTCAGCTAAAGCTTGCTCTCTTCCCTGGACCCAACAGCAGAATCCAGCCAGAGGAGAAGCAGTCCCTGACTTGGAGCTGAGGGCAAAGCTCTGCAATTTACTAAACACTTGAGGGGACTTGAATTCTGAGAGAGTAGCGCACATTCTGGAAAACTGGAGGGAGGTGAAGCTATCAGGAGGGGGAAGAGTTAAAAGAGAGAGGAAATGGAAGAAGGGAGCAGGGTAGACTTGGGGAAGGTAGGTGTCTTCAACCAGGGACACCCTGACGATCTGAAAAGAGAAGTTCTGTACTCCCATTTCCTGAAAGGGGCTGAAGAAAATGGGTCAGGGAAGGACATAGGCCAGGAGCACAATGCCTGTTTTTCTATACTCTGGCCCTGTATCACTTGGGTTTGTTTTTGGTGGCTTTGCATAAAGAATGATTTCAACATTCTTCAGAGTTCAGCATTTGGTGACTTCAGGAAACAATTTTCCAAAGCAGTATCTGAAATAAGGGAGGGGAATACCTCCCTTTCTCCTTAGCTAGCAGCAGAGGTGTATTTACCATGAACTAATGGAGCTTCAACTTCAGAGACAACTCGCACGAACTCTTTCCAAGGCCTTTGAAGAAGCACTGTATGCCCTTAGTCAAATGATGCTTTTAAAATTTGACTAAAGTATTTTTGTATACTTTTTCAAAGAAGTTCCCCATCTTTAAACAATTGAATTTAAACAATTGAAGATTGTTTAATCTTCAAACTGGATAAAACCTGATTTGAGCCCCCAAAACCAACAGATTTGGAAAAACCTTTGTCATGGACTATGGAATGGTGAAGAAATAACAACTCAGCTGGAGAAACAGTAAAGTTAGTCTCTAACAACATTCCCCTTCTAGGAATGGCTTACAAGGCACATCTCATTGGGACAAACACATACACACACCACCAACAATAAAAAATAAAATCCCCCCAAAACCCTCCTTATCATATGATTCACTGATATTGGTTAATGATACCACCATCTAACCAATCTCCCTATAGGCACTTTTCCTCTCCCCACCCCCATCCAACTGTTAAGTCATCAATTTTACTCTCGAAATTTGCCCCTTCCACTCCATCTCCAACAGCCCAAAAACAATCAGAGCTAATATAAGTGCTCATCAGTTTTACCTATTTTACTACATTGGCCTTAAAAATGTATATTCTTGCTTTCAGAATCAATACCTCAGGAGCCTGTTCTCCATAGTACCTCTAATATGACATTTTCAGAAAAAATGTCTGGTTATATCATCCTCTTGCTTAAATATGTTCACTGGCTCCCATTACCCACAGGTCAGCCTCACCAGCCACTCTTCCAAAGGGTGCTGTGCTTCAGCTCATAGCAGGGCTTCCCAAGTGTGGTGCTTGTAGAGGACATGGGATAGTTCAGTTAGTTGTCACATGGATGAATGATTTCATTTTAATAATCATGTTAGTGTGTTAGGAAAAAATAAAGCTAGCCCATCAAAACCATGATTTTATGTCTATTATTGCTTACAATGAGGCAAAAGCAGGCAGCTCCATGGTAACCTGCCGTCGCAGACATCATAAAGTATGGCTCGATGCTCAGGCACCAAGGGTTGAAGATTTTACACCAGAGGAAAAGGAATGTTCTCACTGTTTTATACACAGATATGCACTTACTACCCTGCAAGATGTGCGTGACAATTTAAGAGAAGTACATAATGAGGCTGTTCAAATTGTCAGGAACATTAAGAGATAATGGCTGATAGCTGTTACTACTTAATAATGAAAGACATGAACCCTCAGATTTGAGTATCACAGGGAGTTCAAAGAAGGTTAAATACAAATCTACATAGACACGAGGTAGTGTAATTGCAGCACATTATAGACAAAGAAAAGTCGTTCGAAGCAAATCAAAGGAAAAAAGAAACTATATACAAGGATAACAACTAGATCAACAGCAAACTTCTCAACAAAAACAGAAGCCACAATGAAAAGGAGTAATATTTTGAGCTGCTCTAAGTAATAGTCAACCTAAAATTCTATGTTCAGGTAATTGTTACTTGAGAGTGAGGGGGAAATAAATAATTTTTTTCCCAGACAAACAAAACTGGAGAGGATTTATCAATTCCAGAATCTCACCGAAAAAGCTCTCCTACGGGATGTCCTTCAGGCCAAAGGAAAATAATCCACAAAAGATCTAGGATGTAAGAAAGAATGGTGACTAAAGACATTGGTAAACAAGTAGGTAAGTCTAAACAAACACTGAATTTACAAAAACAAACGCAATAATTAGAATAATAACTAATTTGTGAGAACAAAACAACATGTAAGATGGGAGAAAATAATCATAGTTAAAAGGTTCTAATTATACCCAAGAGGATAGTGGAGATATGGAATACCCTTTGATTTTATTAAGTAAAGTCTGTAACTATAACCACTGAAATAAAAGAAATAGAATGAATGCTACAAAATAGTAGAAAAGGAAAAGGAAGCAATAGCAATTCAATAAATTCAAAATAAAACATAAAAATAGATATCTATTATAATAAAAAAAATGAAAACAAGTTTTAGCAAGGATGTGGAGAAATTAGAACCCTTGTGCATTGTTGGTAGGAATATAAAATGTTGCAACCACTGTGGAAAACAGTTTGATGGTTCCTTAAAAAGTTAATCATAGAATTACCATATGACCCAGCAATTCCACTTCTTGGAATATGGATACTTGTATACCATGGTGAAAAATGTGCATAGCAGCATTTTTCACCATAGCCAAAAGGTGGAAACAACCTAAGAGTCCATCAACAGATGAATGGATAAATAAAATATGATATAATCATGCAATGGAATACTATTCAGCCACAAAAGGAAATGAAGTTCTGGTACATGCTACAACATGTGAGAACATAATGCCAAGTGAAATAAGCCAGACACAAAAGGATATATATTGTATCATTCCACTTATATAAGGTATCTAGAATAGGTAAATTCAAAGAGACAGAAAATAGAATAGAGGCTACCATGGGCTAGGGGGAGAGAGGAGTGGTGAGTTATTTCTTAGCCAGTACAGTTTTGTTTGCAATGATGGAAAAGTTTTCTAAGTAGTGATGGTTTGACAACATTGTGACTGTACTTAATGCTGCTGAATTGCACACTTAATGGTCAAAATGGTAACTTTTACCACAATAAAAATATTTATAAAACCAAAAACAGGGAAGCGGGTGTGGCTCAATGGATAGAGCTCCCGTTTACCATATGGGAGGCCCCGGGTTCGCTTCC
>JAQZBX010062891.1:0-16796 GCA_029593785.1 Cabassous unicinctus
TTTTTTTTTCCCGTAAGGGTGGGGGTCAGCCGACTGTGTTAAGCGCCACAGGCAGGCTTAAAACTCACGAATCTCTATGGTTCAGTCCACACCATCGATCTGTCCAGATAGATGTCCCAAGCTTCTTACTCCACACACCCACAGCACAGACACCCATGCCGCACCTTGTCCACTCTCTGCCGTGATCTGGGAGCTGCTTGCAGTCGCCCTCCTAAGCTGACGCCATTGCTCTCCTCCACCAGGGACACCAATTTCAGTAATATGCTTTAAAATCAGGAAGTAATAGTCCTCCAACTTTGTTCTTCTTTTTTAGGATGTTTTTGACAATTCAGGGCCCCTTCTGAATAAATTTGATAATTGGTTTTTCCATGTCTGCAAAAAAAAAAAAAGGCTGTTGGAACTTTTATTGGGATTGTGCTGAATCTGTAAATCCATTTGGGTAGAATGGACATATTAATGGTATTTGTCTTCCAATTCATGAACATGCAACGTCCTTCCATTTATGAAGTTTTTCTTTGGTTTCTTTTAGCAATATTTTGTAGTTTTCTGAATACAGGTCCTTTATGTCCTTGGTTAAGTTTATACCTAAATATTTGATTCTTTTAGTCATTGTTGTGAATGGAATTTTTTTCCTGACTTCATCCTCAGAATGTTCATTAGAGGTGTAAAGAAATGCTACTTATTTTTGCATATTAATCTTGTATCTCACCACTTTGCTGAAGTCATTTATTAACTCTAGTAGTTTTGTTGTGGATTTTCAGGATTTTCAAGGTGTAGGATCGTATCATCAGCAAAGAGTGAAAATTTTACTTCTTCCTTTCCTATTTGGGTGCATCTTATTTATTTTTCTTTTTTAATTGCTCCAACTAGAATTCTAGCACTATATTGAACAGCAGTGGTGACAGTGTGCATCCTTTTCTTGTTCTTGATCTTATGGGAAAAGCTTTCAGTCTTTCACCACTGAGTACAATGTTAGCTGTGGGTTTTTAATGTATGATATATCCCCTTTACCATGTTGAGAAAGCTTCCTTCTATTCCAATTTTTCATAGTGTTTTATCCAAGAAAAGATTCTGTGTTTTGTCAAATGCCTTTTCTGCATCAATCGAGACAATCATGTGATTTTTTTCTTCTTCGATTTATTAATGTGCTATATTACACCAACTGATTTTCTTGTATTAAACAACCCTGGTATACCTAGGATAAAACCCACTTGATCATGGTGTATAAATCTTTTAATTTGCTGTTGGATTTGACTAGCAAGTATTTTGTTGAGGATTGTCACATCTATATTCATTTGAGAAATTGGTCTCTAATTTTCTGTTTTCATAGTATCTTTTTCTGGCTTTAGTATTAGGGTGATGATGGCTTCACCGAAGGAGTCTGGAAGCATTCCCTCCTTGTATTAGTTTGCCAAAGGGCTGCCAATGCAAAGTACCAGAAATGATTTGGCTTTTATAATGGGAATTTTATCTGCGATAAAAGCTTAAAATTATGAGGCCCTGATATGTCAAAATCAAGGCACCATCAGAAAGGCTTTCTCACCAAAGTTAGCTATTGGTGATCCCAGTGTCCTGCCACGTGGCCAACAGGCATTAGACAGGGCTCATTTCCTCAGATTTGACCTGCTCCATGGGCCTAACCCTTCAGGGGCCTCTTTTCCTGTCTCTGTGCTCTGCTGATTCCAGACTACAGGTCCTCTCTCAGCCACTCGGGACGTCTCTGTTTTCCTGCAGTCCTCCCTCTCTCATATAAAAGGATCAATTTGGCAACTTCCTTTCTGTTTGTGTCCTTCCTCTCTGTTTCTCCACTTATAAAAGGCCCAGCAAGAGGGCAGAGATTGAATCTGGCTCACACCTCACTGACATGGTCTGATCAAAAGCCTTAAAGCAATCTAATTAAGTGATCAAATTAAAGGCCATTTAATTGAATTTAATGCAATTAAAGGGCCTCACACCCACAGGAATGGATTAGTTCAAGAACATAAGCTTTTCTTTGTCCTACTTTATCACTTTATATTTTGCAATTCCATTACCTAGAAATATGCCTTTTTCTTGTTCAATTGTGTTCTGATTTTTATAGGAATTAAAGAGTTAGGTTGTATATTGAGGATGCATTACAAATGAGTTTTGCATTTGCCCTTTTGTTACCTTTACTGAAGATCTTCATTTCTTCACACTACTCCAAGCCACTCTCTCCTTTCTTTTCCTTTCAACCTGCAGAATTTTCTTTAGTTCTTAAAGGACAGCCTTTTGTTTATGAACTCTCTCAGTTTCTGTTTATCTTTTAATATTTTAAGCTCTCCCTCATTTTTGAAGGACAGGTTTGTTGGATAAATACTTTTTGGCTGGTAGTTTTTTACTTTCAGCACCTTACCTATAGTATACCACTTCCTTCTTGCCTCCATGGGTTTGGATGAGAAATTGGAATTTAGTCTTACTGAGGATCGCTTCTATGTAATGAATTGCTTTTCTCTTGCTGCTTTCAGAATTCTCTCTTTGGCATTTGACATTCTGACTAGTAAGTTTTTTGGAGTATGTTGCGGGCATGTATTTCATATGAGTTGGGAAATTTTCAGCCTTTATTTCCTCAAATATTCTTTCTGACCTCTTTACCATCTCTTCTCCTTCTGAGTCACCCATGAAGAATGTTTGTGTACTTCATGCTTTCACTCAAATCCCTAAGACAATGCTCAATTTTTTCTATTTTTTTCACTATCTGTTCTTCTGACTGTATGATTTCAATTGTCCTGTCTTCTAGTTGAGTGATTCTTTATTCTGATTGTATAAATCTGCTATTGTATGCCTCCAGCATATTTTTAAACTCTACTATTGTGCTTTTTGTCCATATAATTTCTGTTATGGTTCTTTTTATACTTTCAATTTTTTTATGCTCAAATGTTTTCTTCCTAATACCCTTAATCTCTTTATGCATATTTTCCTTAATTTCCTTGAATTAATTTAGGAGATTTGTTTGAATATCTTTGATTAGTTGTTCCAACTTTTGAGTTTCCTCACAAGTTTTAATTTGTTCCCTGACAGAGCTATATCTTCCTGTTTCTTATTATAGTTTATAATTTGGAGCTGATGTCTAGGCATCTAATTATCTTGATGAGTTAACTCTGAAAGTCTAGCTCTCCCTATTGTCTAAGGTTTTATTGTTGACTGGCTTTCTGTTAAGGCTCTTCTTTGATGCTTGGTTCAACTTATTTTAGACTTTTGGAATAGCCCATATTTAACTGTTCAGATTTTCTCAGCTCTTCTTCATTTGATTCCTAGCTAGGATATGCAATACAATTTTTAAAATTGTACTTTTTGTGCAGTTGTTTTACCTCCAAGAGAACACTTCCTTTTCTCTGTTCCTTTAATGGGATTCTTGATCTGTTCTGTTTGTTTTTGTGCACATTTTTCTTCCCAGCTCCTATGATTTATTTAAAATCCCTCCCTGCCCCATTTCCCTTACACTTCAGGGTATTTCTCATGTCACCATGTTGATGAGACACACCTCATGATTTAATCCTGGCTTAAATGCCACCTCTCTGTAGCATTCTAATTTTATTAAAGTTAGAGGCTCACTTTTTCTAATGTTTTAAAACTTATATAAATTTCTGTTATCTAACTATAATCTAATTACATGCTTCTTCTCTACTTGAGTGACTAACTTTTCATTCAATCATTTATTCATTTCCAGATAACAATATGTTCAATTATACAAAATTGCCCCCTTCATTTCATGTTTGAATTGATTGACCCTTCTCCTTTTCTGACTTCTGAAAACATTTCTAGCAAAACACACAATTAAACCTATTTATATTGATATCCAACTAGACTGTAAGCTTCTTTATGATGGGGATGTCTCCACTGTTTTCCAATCACTAGTTCTAACATAGGGCATAAGAAATGTAGGCTCATTCATTTAACAATTTCATTAATTTTTATTTTACTCATACCTTATACTCTACATTATCTTGGATCTTGAAATATGAAGATATATAATATAATATTTATATATATAATATTTATTTATATATAAATAAATATATAGTGAGCACTTCAAAGACATGTTCTAACATTAGCAAAAAAAGGTGTAAACACACTTATTATTATAGTATATTATGCGATATCATGTATGTGGTCACCAAGAAGATAGAGTTATCAGTTCTATTTTAGGCTTTAGTGACTGATGGGGATATTTACTGATATAGATAATGAAAGAATGAACAATGAAGCACTATGAATTAATGGGTGAATTAATAAATCATTTCACCAATTATATGGCATTCAAATGAGAAAGCCACACAATATTCCAAACTGTACCTGCCTTGTCTGTACAGAAGTATCCAAGCCATCAGAAAAGTAAGTCTTGCAGGTGGGTTCTATGGACTGTTAGTGACATTGACATCTTCTTAATTGGATATACAGTGAAAAAAAAGTTTCTTAAAATTAGATCATAAACAATATTTTACCCTCATTGACTCCCCAGCATGGAAAATGTCCTGAAAAGCTATTTCTTTCTATAAGGAGGATTATTAATGTGCACAAAATACTAAAGATTCCCTCAAAAGGTTAAGGAAATATCTAATTTAGATACTTTAGAGAAAAGTTGTAATGCACCAAAATCAATAACCTGATCAAAACTTGTGATAGAGGAAAAAATAAGGCAAAGTGCTGAGATATAAATGTAGAATGAGCTATAAAATTCCCCAGTGCATTTGCAAAAACATTGTTTGGTAGAGATAATGGAAAATGTGTGATGGTCTACATGGATGAATAGTCA
Organism: Cabassous unicinctus; assembly: GCA_029593785.1. Lineage (NCBI taxonomy): Eukaryota > Metazoa > Chordata > Mammalia > Cingulata > Chlamyphoridae > Cabassous > Cabassous unicinctus. The sequence continues at coordinate 4,775 of JAQZBX010062891.1, forward strand.
TTTTTTCCTTGTTGTTTTATATTTTTATTCTTCCTATCTAATTTCATTTGCACTGGATCAACTTGCTACTTTGTGACCCTTGAATAACTTTGTGATGCTTTCTCAAATCTGTTTCATCTTCACCCCATAAACAATAGAGTTCAGTGTTGGGGGAAGAAGCAAATAGAGGTTAGCCAAAATAATGTGAAGAGGGCGGTAGATAGTGTACTCCTCAAAATGATGGGTAAAGCAAGTGAAGAATGCTGGAACATAAGTGATTATGATGGCAGATATATGAGCAGTGCAGGTACTGAAAGCCTTCTGCCGAGCATCTACTGATGAGAGGCTGACCACGGCTCGAAGGATCATGGTGTAAGATGCCGAGATACAGCAGATGTCAGACACTCCAATCAGGAGGACAACCATCAGACCATAGATGACATTGACCTTGATACTGGCACAGATAACTTCACCACAGATATGTGGTCACAGTATGTATGAGAAATAACATTGCTTTAGCAGAAAGGCAAATGCTTGACCAAGAATAGGAAAGGAATCATCAGCATTATACCCCTCAGGAAAATATCAAGCCCAGTTTTGGAAACGACAGGATTAGTGAGCATAGTGGCATAGCGCAATGGAGAACAAATTGCCACATAACGGTCCAGAACCATCATCATGAGCACACCAGATTCCACACCTGTGAACCCATGGACAAAGAATATCTGGGCCAAGCAAACATTGAAGTTAATTTCCTTGAGACTGAACCAGAAAATGCACAGTGTGTTGGGTAGAATGGTGGTACATGTGAAGATATTGGTGAGAGGGACAGGATAGACAGAAAGAAGTACATTGGGTGATGTAAGGACTCCTCAGAGTGAATGAGGTACATAAGACCAAGGTTGCCCACAAGGGAGATGACATACATTGCACAGAGAGGAAGGGATTTCCAATTGTGTGCTCTTTCCAAACCAGGAATGCCATTAAGAACAAAAGATTCCAAGGCCACATATGAACTGCTGTATACCAGCATAACTAATTCAATAGAAGATCTCTCTATTTTTCCAGAAGTCTCTAACCTGAGGAGAAGGAATTAAGAAATAGAAAATTCACACAAAGCAAAACATAATTTTGGAATAAAACTACATTCTTAATAGTACTAACCGTTTTGAATTATAGTGACTATGAAAATATACTACTTACTGATTAATGGTACATTTCAGGTAATATTGTTAAGTTTTAAATAAACAGCTCCAGTGTATTTTTTAAAGCCATATATAAAAAGTTGTTATTGTTTTCTGTCATTAAATGGAAGAAGAAATTGAGGCATTGAGAGATTGAGTAAAGTCAAATGTCATACAGCTAGATTCAAGGGTAGATGTTGTATTCATATACAGCTCCAAAATTCATTCAGTCTCTTTACTGTGCATCCTTGCTGGACAAGACACATTGGTATTACAGCAAGTATTGCATTTGCATGTTGGCCTGGAATTCATTTATTACATTTATTTTTGTAATGTTATGAAATTGGAAGTTTATATATAATTCTACCAACTAAGACCTCATGCCAATGTCAGCTTCTTCTATACCAGTTGTGTGACTTGGTGAAATTTAATTGTTTAAGCCCTAGTTTTTCTTTTATATTTGCAAGGTTATTGCAAGAATTCTGAAAAATAATGGGAAGTATATTTCACTCATAGGTTAATAGTCTGGTGATTTGGACATACAATACTTCAAAATGTAGATGTAGATGCTATGTGGATATGACATGCCAGGACAGTGGCCATTAATGTAGTTCTAACTTAACTGTCCCAAGAAGGAGAAGGAAAAGAAAATTACCTTTCTCAAATATCCTGTAAAGGCCTGATGTCATTGAGGACACCTTTCTCCTTTCTATATCTCCTGTTCTTATATAAATCTTGAGAAGCATATTCTCTGGACTGTCCCTTTATTCCTTCCCTGAGCAAACATTTTCACTCTAATGACCTCAAATATAAACAATATGAAGATAATTTTCTGACCATTAATTTTACAATATAAACTATGTCATAATTGGTGAGTCCTCCTATAGTCATGCTGGATATTTCTCCCATAAATTTTCATGGATGTTTAAAATTTACCATGCCCAAAACTTAACTCACCACTTCAGCCTCTACTCACTGCCCAAATCATGCTCCATCTCTGAGGTCTGTCTTTTGAATAATGGTCTTTTGAATACCATCATCTGCCACCTTAACCAAAGCAGTATCTTTGCAATCTTCTCTGGTATTCCTCCACTTTATTTTGAATGTGATTCCTTCAGAGGTCAGAATTTCTCAGTTGTTACTCCATCCAGATTACCTCAGGATATCTATTATCTGTATTCTCTCATCAAACAAAAACTTATTTTAATCCAAAAATATTTCTAGTATCAGTCCTTCCTTTTTCTCACTGCTCTTAGTGCCTGTTTCAATGACCTCCTGGACACCCACAACTCCTGCATTAATTGCCTTTATAATGGATTTGGTTTAGAGGAACAGATATGAGGTCAGAAGATAGGAAAACTTGGACTTGATTCAGAATTTAAACAGTAATAACTTTGTGTAAACGAATTCAAGTCCTGTACCTAGGCCAGGGTATTTAGTGATTATAGCTCATCCTGAACCCTGGAATGCAGTCCTCTTCAAAAGAAGTGACGTTTTACCTCTGTATTCTAAGAAAGCTTATCAAGATAAGTATACAGCAGAAAGACTTACACATAAAGGAAAGAAATTGAACAAAGTGAATGTATGTAGCATTTTTTATTTGACAAATAGCCAAAACATGTTTAAGCAAGACATGCCAAGATACAGTGACCATATACTTCATCATCCAACCAGGGTACTTATAGATGCTTAGGGAAATGGAAATAGATAAAATTGGAAAGGAAAAATAGACTTAAATTTTACTTTCTTGATTGCCACACCAAGGAATTTGAGCCCTATCCTCCCTCAAAGTAATGGGAAGAGGTTGAAGATTATTAAGTAGTGAATTAAAATGTCTTCAAAATTATGCTTTATAACAAATTAGATTTGAAAAATACAGCAGACAAAGCAAATACATAGGTGCATGTGTCCTGGAACTTTTATGAGCTGGGGTGGTGTAAGCATTTATTAAGTTCATGGATTTTATACGTTTTAACTTATTTCCTCTTTTAAGCCCCACATAACATCCCTTTTTCCCACTATACCTAATATTTATGGGTTACTACAGAACATTCCACTTTGGTGAGAAATACATTCAAAAGTATTTTAGTCCACAGCATTTCCCATTCTGCTTTGTCAGTCACTACTTCTTTATTCAGAATGCACAATCCAAAATGTGTTTTGAAATCTATAATGGATGTACTGAGAGCTGCTGGTCTTGGAAGAAAAAGAGATAATTCAGAAAAGAGAAAATATATAAAAGGTAATTCAAATAAGTACATCTAGAGATTTAAGGAATTCTAGAATACTGATAAAGATTGGTCAATAAGGTCTAAATATAGACAGAAAGAAGATTAATTAAAATATTACATTCTAGGCAAATAGTTTGAGAATGTAGTGAAGAAATATTATTTGATAAAAATATATGTTAAAAAGAAAATGACAAATACAGGCAGAAAGACTTTAACTTGTGTCATGGAGTATAAAAGGGATGTTCCTTTATCCTTGATGGAAATACTGTCCAGCAAGAATAATAAGGATCATGGCATTAGACCAATAGAGAAAGAAATATAATACAGACTTGGCTATAAGGTGATCAATATTCATATAGTCACAGTGATCAATCTCCAAATAGTTGCTGTAGTTTAAATACTGTTTATTGGTTTTCAATTATCAAAATCAAAGTATAAACAAATCCAGGAAGATTTCCAGAATCTTAGCAAATGGTAACAATCTTAAAAACAGAAAAGTAAAGGAATGAGGTTGGAAGTGGTGGGAAAAGGGAGAAATACAAACACATGTATTTGTGAATATATATACACATATGTATTTATATGTATACATATAGAGCAAATATTTTGAGGGAGAGGGTTGGTGAAAGACAATATACTTGAGTAATCATCTATATTAGAGTTGTTAGTAAGCTAACTGAAGTTCAAACATAGCTTGGAGTAAAAGAACTAATAACCAGAAGAACAACGCACATACACTCTCAATAAAGGTTTTAAAGATGCTGTCTCTGAAAAGGAACTGGATGGAGGAATTTTTCAACATGAAAGTTTTGTTTTGTGAATGATTATCTTCTCTGTATTCTTTTATTACAGTTTATAAAATAAGCATTTATTATTTATATTAAAGTTAACATTCTTCTGAAAATAAAAAACATACATTCTTTGTAATCTATAGTATGACAGCAAAGAGGCAAGGAATTAACAGGTTTCAAAGTTTAGAGAGATCAGATTGCATGTTCAAATTATATGATTTTAAACAAATATTTTATTGAAGTAAAATATGCATGCAGAAAAGATCACAAATCGTAAGTGCACAGCTTAATGAAATAACTCAAGTGGACACACCCTATAACTACCATCCAGGTCAAGAACTAAATAATTGGAAGTGCTTCAGAAGCAACATTCATATCCTGTTGAATCAGTATCTGGTCTTTCATTCTCAAAAGTAAAAATTATCCTAATTTCTTACAACATAAGTTAGTTTTGCCTATTTCGAACTTTTTGTAAATGAAATCATATCACATGTACCCTTTGTCTCTTTCAATATTATATTTGAATATACCAAAATTACTTTTCCATACAGTTTGGTGTTGATGGACATTTGGATTTTTTCCAGTTTTGGGTATTATGAGTATGCTGCTTTCAACATCTTTTTACACATCTTATTGGTGGACATATGTTCGCATTGCTACTGAGTATACAGCTTGTGAGCTTGGTATAGAAAGCAGGAGATCTGAACATGGGAAATAAGAATGAACTAAAACAGTTTTGGCAGTAGATAAATAAATTAGTATCGACATCAATGAAAATGTCTCATATTTTGACAGGGAATTTAAAAAGTCTAACTCCAGTCCTATTTCTCCAACAACCATGATGCAAAGTCTGATTGTCATTCAGATTCTGGTCATTCAGGAGAGAGAGAGCTGCCTATAAAGATTACATTGCAAATATGGAAATCACATATCTGATAAGGATTTAATATTCAGAATTTAAAAAGAAATCCTTCAACTCAACAACAGAAAGACAAACAACCCTATTAAAAAATGAGCAAAAGTATTGAATAGAAATTTTCTCCAAAGAAGATATGCAAATGGCCAAAAAGCACATGAAAAGTTGTTCAACATCCTGAGCAGACAGGGAAATGCAATACAAAACCACAATGAGATATCATTTCACACCCACTAGAATGGCTGCTACCTTTTTAAAAATGTAAAATTACAAATGTTGGACAGGATGTGGAGAAATAGGAACATTCATTCATTGTTGTTCAGAAGATAAAATCATGCAGCTGCTATGTAAGACAGTTTAGCAGTTCCTCAGAAAATTAAGTATAGAATTACCATATTATATAGTAATCCCACTTCTAGGTATATACCCAAAATAATTGAAATCAGGGACCTGAATAGATATTTGCACGCCAAAGTCCATAGCAGCAATTCACAATTGCAAAAAGATGTAAGGAATTCAAGTGTCCATCAACTGATGAATGGATAAACAAAATGCAATATTATTCAGCTGTAAAAAGGAATAAATTTCTTATACATATGACAACATAAATGAGCCTTGAAGATATCATGTTGAATGAAACAAGCCAGATACAAAAGGACAAATATTGGATGATCTCACTAATTTGAAAAAATGAGAATAAGTAAACTTCTAAAGTAAGAATCTACAGTACAGGTTACCAGGGCTGGGATGTGGGTAAGGAATAGGGAGTTAAGACTTAAAATGTAGAGTTTCTATTTGGGTCAGTGGAAAATTTTTGGTAATAGATGGTGGTGACGGTAATACATTATGAACAAGATTAAATGCATCGAATTTTATATTTGAATGTGGTTAAAAGGGGAAATTTCAAATTGTATATATGCTAATAGAATAATTTTGAAAAATCCATGGAACAACAGAACACAAACATTGAAGCCTAAGTTAAACCATGGACTATAGTTAGTAAAATTATAAAAATATGCTTTCATCAATTGTAACAAATGCACCATACCAATGCAAGGTGTTAATAATAGGGTGGTATATGGGATCTTGAATTTTATACATGACTGTTCTGTAAAAGCAAAAGTTCTCTAATAAAAAAATAAATGGAATGGAATACTACCCCCCCCCAAATTTAAATGCAATGAACTTTGAAGACCTCTGCAAGTAAAGTTGGTTTCAAGAACATGGAAGTTCAGAAAAGAAGTTCTCTGCTTGGTGCTCTTTCAAAAGAAGTAGAAGATACTGAGTCACATGAAAATATTTTTTGCGTGTGTGGCCAGATATCTGGTTTCCTTTGGAGAGTTCCCTTTTGACTTGGTGCTCTCAACCTGCCTAAGAGGTCCAACTTCTCATAAGATTCTATTTAAATGTTATGAGAAGAACCATCCTTTCCCTTAAGCAAGAACCTAACCACACATTCTAGTATCTGCTTGGTTTTCACCCCATACACAATAGGGTTCATTGTGGGAGGCATGAGTAGATAGAGATTAGCCATAATAATGTGTATGTGGGGAGGAATGGTGTGTCCTCCAAAGCGGTGTGTAAAGAAGGTGAAGAAGGCCAGGGCATAGGTAATAACGATGGCACAGATATGGGCAGTACACATACTGAAGGCTTTCTGTCGAGCATCTGCTGATGACAGACTCACAACTGCTCGAAGAATCATGGTGTAGGAAATTGTGATGCACAAGATGTCAAAGCCCCCAATCAGGATGGCTACCATCAGATCATAGATGGCATTGACCTTCACATTGCCACAGGATATTTTGGCCACAGACATGTGGTCACAGTAGGTGTGGGGTATGACATTGCCCCTGCAGTATGGCAGGTGCTTGGTGAAGAAAGTGAAAGGGATAACAAGCATCACACCTCTAAGAAAAGTGAGGAGCCCAGCCTTGGCAATGACTGAATTAGTGAGGACAGTGGCATAGCGTGGGGGTGGGTGGGTGGCAAATGGCCACATACCGGTCCAGGGCCATGAGCATGAGCACCCCAGATTCCATCCCTGTGAAGGTGTGGACAAAGAACATCTGGGCCAGGCAGGTGTTAAAGTCAATCTTCTTGAGATTGAACCACAATATGCAGACAGTGTTGGGAAGAGTGCTGGTGCACATGAGCACATCTGTGAAGGACAGAAGGGCTAGGAAGATGTACATAGGTTTGTGTAAGGATTCTTCAGAGTGAATGAGATATACAAGGCCAAAGTTCCCTGTAATGGTAATGCTGTACATGATACACAAGGGAAAGGAAATCCACAAATGCACTTCTTCTAGGCCTGGAATGCCATTTAGGATGAATGAAAGTGGTGTTAGGCTGGTGGCATTTAGAAATGACATAATGACTATTGGAAGTTCATGGTACAGTAGTTACGGAACTGCCTCTGTAAGCAGGAAAAGTACATTCAGGAAGACTGACAAGCAGGATTTTCTTCTTCATAATACCTAATTCATCTTTCTTGTACATCAATGACACTTTATGCTCTCTTATATTGAATATGTGGCATATAATCTGTTTGGATCTATTCCTAAGCATTAGACTTTCATGAGATGAATTGACATGTCTAGCTGATATGTCTGGATCATTTTTTATTATCATGCAGAACATTCCCCAGGCTGAAGTTGGCCACTAACTGACCAAATGGATGATCAAGTATTAATTAGATATTTACTGTGTTTTAAGTGTCCATCATCACAGTAAGAGTTGTCTATTCTATTCTGAAACGTTCACCATCTACAATACCTCTTGTGGGCTCATCTTAACTTCCAAAATTTATCAGTTTTACCTCATGGACATACTGACAATTATTCGAATATAGTTTTAGCATATACTTCCATATTCTGGCATGTAGGAAACCACTTAAATGCAAACAATTTTAAAGAAGTCCCTTTGTGTCAATAGCTTTCTTTAGAGGAATCATAGAATGATCTTAAATTCGAAAAATTAATCCCTTTCCCAGTATCATCAGGCACCCACATTAGTTCCTTTGGTATTTAAATTAGTACCACAATAAATAGATATTGAAGAATTATTGGAAATGCGATAACTCATGAGAAAATGATGTTTTTCTAAGGTTAGAGAGACAAATAATACAGTCCAATGACAATGTTTACTATCTTAAACTAAATCAATTTACATTCTCTTTAGACTATTGTGCTATATTTTCTACCCATATCACAAATTCAGAGACCCGTAGAGTTAGATATTTCACAGGCTACCTAACCTCCAAAGGTAATTTATTCCAGCATAAAAGAGGTGCTCAATAATTTTTTAAAAAATCCATAGAAAAATAAGATATGGGAGAACAAGGAAGGATAACATACTTTTAGTGGTAAGGAGACCATTTGGTGTGATAGTAATAATATAATGAAAAAATAAAGACAAAGTAGTGACAAAAAGATGGATGCAAATATGATATATACGTCATATATATGCAAATATGATATATACGTCGTTACGGGTTATGTTGGGCTGGTATGTGCTGATTTAGAAAAAAAGGTACAAGTAGTATATGGAGGGGGGTGTCATATAAAAGGGGCTGTTTAGAGGAAAGAGAAACAGGTTCTTTTAATGCAAAATGTCAAAGTTGAAATTGATATTACCTTCTGGACACCTGGATGGTGGCCCAGTTGTCACCTTGGAGATGTCTCTATTGGAAATTTAAGGTTGAGTTGGGTTGGTTCTCCTTTCTTCACCTGTGTTTTTTATACAATTATATTGCTTTATTTTTTAAAAGAAGACAGCAAAATAGATGAATTTTGAGATCTTTGAATTGAAAAATAATTCAAATACCATAGCTTTCATGTGAAATGGAGGCAATTCCCTGAAAGGAAGAGTAGATGAGAAAAAAAAAAATTATGAAAGGCTGTCATCACGCCTTTCTTTTCTCCTACCACAGGATAAATGCCTTTCTGACAAAAAGTGTTTTCAGCTTTCACGGCCGGTGGGATTAACTGACACTCTCCAGAATACTCCCACAAAAGATTGTGTTTCAGAGTGTAAGTGGAGAAAAATTGCTGATAAAATTCATAGAAGCCAGCATGTAAAAGCAATCTTGTAGTAGGATGCATTGTGCCTTTTCAAAATTTTGAGAATAACCCTATCTTACAACCCTCTGGTTTATTCTCCCCACCCAGATATAATCAGCACCCATTCCTTTAGTAAGAAGAATGCAACCCCAATTCAGAAATCTGCTCACCCTGAACGCAACCGGAGTTCCTGCAGAAATTGTGAATTCATATCCACAGATTAAGTCATAGCCAGGTATATGTTATGTTCTTGGCCCTGCAGGATAGGTATAAGACCTATATTGAGACCATGGGGGGTTGCAGGTGGAGATGGGAGTATTACCATTTTCTATAAGTGTGTATGTGTGTGTGATGTTTGTGAGTGAGCGAACATATATTCTGAAGGTATAGAGTTGGAAAAATGTAATTATTACTGTCTATTTCTACTACAATCTCAGAGGAGAAGTGATTTCCCATGTGATTTTATAATATGAAAAAATAGGCTTGGGAATCAGATAACCCGAGTGTGAAGGTCATTGGCTGAGCTATTGGGAATTGTCTTAGAACTTAGATTGTCCCTCAACAAGTTCTAGGGCTCCTGCTGACATAATCTTTTATAGGCACAACAGAGAATGTGAGGGTTTGAAATCATTTTGGAATTTCAGAATTAAATCCTTTTGGGAGACAAACACAGCTTCTAACAATTTTATTTTATTATTATCTTCTTAAAAATCAATTTTATTGATACATATTAATAAACATACAATTTACCCAAAGTGTACAGTCAATGGTATTTGGTATAATCATATAGTTGTGCATTCATCACTTCAATCATTATTAGAGCATTTTTTAGCTTTGCTTCTAGTAATATACATGGCCTTAGACTTTGTCTTTCAACCACTGTCATGCCCGTATAATAGCACTGTTATTCACAAACACCATGATGTGCTTTCATCATTTCTACTCATTTCCAAAGATTTATGAAGAACCTTTTTACCAATTCTGCACAGATTAACCCTCAGATTTACCTTTTTTAACCTCATTCTATTTCTGGTGACCTATATTCTAATTATTACCTCCTTAAGTTTACACAATATATTTAGTTCATAATAGTGCAATCATACAATATTTGTCCTTTGTGTCTGGCTTGCTTCACTCAACATAATGTGTTTCAGGTTCATCCATGTTGCCATATGCTTCATGATTTCATTTCTTCTTACAGCTGCGTAAGATTTCATCATGTGTACACACCACATTTTTTTATCCATTCATGGATTGATGGACACCTGCGTTGTTTCCATCTTCTCACAACTGTGAATATTGCCGCTATGAACATCGGTGTGCAGATGTCTGTTCAAGTCACAGCTCTCAGTTCTTCTGGGTATATGCTCAGTAGTGGTATTGCCGGGTCATGTGGCAAATCTATATTCAACTTCTTTAGGATCTGCCAAACAGCCCTCCACAGTGGCTGTACCATTCCACATTCCCACTAACAGTGAATAAGCTTCCCTGTCACTCCACATCCTCTCCAACACTAATAGATTTCCAAATTTTTAATAGTGGCTATTCTAATAGGTGTGAAATATCTCATTGTAGCTTTGAATTGCATTTCCCTAATCGCTAGTGATGTTGAACATTATTTCACGTGTGTTTTTTTGCCATTTGTATTTCTTCTTTAGTCAAATGTCTATTCAAGACTTTTGTCCATTTTTCAATTGGTTCATTTGTGTTTTTATTGTTGAGTTGTAGCATCTCTTTATATATCATGGATATTAAACCCTTATCGGATATGTGATTTCCAAATATTTTCTCCCATTGAGACAGGTGGCTTTTCACCCTTTTGACATAGTCTTCTGAAGTGCAGAAGTATTCAGATTTGAGGAGGTCCCATTTATCTATTTTTCCTTTTGTTGTCCATTCTTTGGGTGTAAGGTCCAAGAAAAAGCCACCTACCACAAGGTCTTTAAGAAATTTCCTTACATTTTCTTTTAGTAGTTTTAAGGTCCTGGCATGTATATTTAGGACTTTGATCCATTTTGAGTTGATTCTTGTATAGGGAGTGAGATAAGGGTCCTCTTTTATGCTTTTGGTTATTGATATCCAGTTCTCCCAGCACCATTTGTTGAAGAGACTGTTTATCCTCTTAACATGGTTTTGGTAGGTTTGTCAAAAACCAGTTGACCGTAGAATTAAGGGTTTATTTCTCACTCTCAATTCTATTCCACTGTTTGATGTGCCTATGTTTAGGCCAATGCCATGTCATTTTAGCCACTGTAGCTTTGTAATTTGTTTGAATGTCAAGCAGTGAAATTCCTCACACATCGCTCTTCTTTTTTAGAATGCTTTTGGCCATTAGGGTACATTTTCCCGTCAAAATGAATTTGTTAATTGCCTTTTCTATTTCTGTAAAGTAGGCTGTTGGAATTTTGATTGGCATTGCATTGAATCTATAAATCAGTTTGGGTAGAATTGACATCTTCACAATATTTAGTCTTCCAATCCATGAACACAAAATGTCTTTCCATTTGTTTAGGTTCTTCATTGATTTCTTTTAGCACTGTTTTGTACTTTTTTGCATATAGGTCCTGTACTTCCTTGGTTAAATTGATTCCTAGGAATTTGAACCTTTTTGTTGCTATTGTAAATGGAATTTTTTCCCTGATTTCCTCCTTCAATACTAATTCAATACTAGTGTACAGAAACATTATTGATTTTTGCATGTTGATCTTGTATCCTGCCACTTTCTTGTACTCAAAATGAGAATACAACTTATCAAAACTTACAGGATACAGTGAAGGCATCTGAGAGAGAAATTTATCGCCCTAAACACCTATATTAAAAAAGAAGAAAGAGCTAAAATCAAAGATCTAACTGAACA